>WNWK01006977.1:42500-99233 GCA_009830355.1 Cherax destructor
GCTAATTGACCAATTTTACCTAATCGGCACGACATATATATATATATATATATATATATATATATATATATATAAAGAAATTATTAGGTAAAAACTCTGCATTTTGGCTTAAATAGCAACGCCACCCAGATAAGACAAGTGAAATTTGTGTATGAATTTCGCCAAAATATCTGAACATAACGAAAAAATATTCTTTTGTGCTTGTTTATTATTAAATTAGTTAACGTATCTAAAATATATTTAGTTAGATTAGCCAATTAAACTGCCTTGTTGTAATAGGTTAGGTAGGTTTCAAAGTTTTCTTTACAAATTATAAATTTTACATTAACATAAATGAAAAAATATATCTTTAAACGTATAATAGAAAATTTTAGAGTAAGCCTTAATTTTAGATGAGTTCTGATTCACATTTTAATCGGCACGACATATATATATATATATATATATATATATATATATATATATATATATATATATATATATATATATATATATATATATATATATATATGTCGTGCCGATTAGGTAAAACTGGTCAATTAGCAAGAACTCATCTAAAATTAAGTCTTTTCTAAAAAAAATTCTTATACGTTTAAAGATATATTTTTTTCATTTATGTTAATGCAAGAATTTATAATTTTGTACCAAGAGAAACTTTGAAAACCTACCTAACCTTATTACAACAAGCTCAATTTAATTTAGCCTAACCCAACTAAATATATTTTAGATACGTTAACATTAATTTAATAATAAACAAACATAATGAAATATATTTTTTTCGTTATGTTCAGAATGATTTTGGCGAAATTATTGCATACACAAATTTTCACGTTTCTTATATGGCAAGGTGAGCATTGCTATTTAAGCAAAAATCGCAAGTTTTACCTAATCGACGACATATATATATATATATATATATATATATATATATATATATATATATATATATATATATATATATATATATATATATATATATATATATATATATATGCAGCTATTAACAAAAATAAATTTTATTTGTAGATATTTTATTATTATTTAGATTTTATTTGGCCTACTGGTTATCTTGTCTTTTTATTTACCTATAAAACTTTAACATTACAAGATTTACTACAAAATTTATTACAGTTTTTTTTACAGATTTATTCCTGATTTATTACAGATTTTACATAACTTTCTTTTGTTCAGATATAATCTGCAGCAACATTTTCTTCACCTGTTTACTTCTTTTGACAACTGGATGATGTAGGGTCCACCATGCCCAGCTCTTCTAGGGCAGGGTAGGTGCCAAAGCTAGAGCTTGCTACCACCTGCAGCTTGCAAGACTTCCCTTCCCGTCAACCTCCCTGGGGCGGGGAAGATGGCAGACCAGAGAGGCCTGGCTTCTCCCTACGAGCCCCGTGTGGGTGGGGAACGTGGCTAGGCCTGGGGACAATTAATCCCAGACGATGATGGGGTACTTGTACCTCCTCCCATGAGAGATGTAGGTCTCTGACACTCCAACGACACGGAGCCGGAGCCGGGTCGCCATCTGAATAGACCTGGGCCGGGAGAATTTCCGGCGAATCAACACCTCCTCCTTGACAACTGGAAAAACAGGTGAAGTACCATATAGACTGGTCACTGAAACAAAAATGTACGAAAAACTTATGTTAGTCAAGTACAATAAATTGTTTTTGTTATATACATTAAGAAGCACTTAACTCATAATGTGACACAATGCTTTGGAAAAGGTAGGTATTCAGGATAGATCCAAGAAAAGAAGCCTCTATTTCTAAAATAACGATTCCTTCACTGGCATCACAGCATCCATTTGATGGGTGAGGATATTATAGAACATTTCTGAGACATCAGACAAATGAGAGACAGCAAACACTAGAAAATACATAAGTAAAACTGGCTAAATAACCACCTAAGATTTTGCCAAACTTTTTCTCCATTATTTTCTTTAACAATTCTTTCCCCAGAACTTAATGAAACGTTTAATTTTTCATCATGCAAATTTCTTTTGTCAGTGAAAAAATCTTACCCAAACCAATAAACATTTTTCAATACTTCAGAAAAAGGCCATGATCTTTAATTTGTCAATTAAGTAAAAATTAAACAGTCCATTGTCAGACATAAATCATTGTATCAAAGATATCCAATACGACAAGTTGATTAAGAAGACACATTTGCAACACCTTGTTAACTTTACTGATATGTTCTCTCAAGAGTAACATTTTCAATTAGTTACTGAGAATGTAAACTGGAGATAGTGGAAACAGTCCTGATAAGTTTATAATATCTGCATGAAGATGGTGACTTATATACTAGAACCAGAGAAAAGGTGAAGCTATTGAAGATGTCGTCCCAGGTGGGTGGAACACGCTAGTGGAAGTAGGTCATGTCTAAGAGTTGGGTCAAAGGTTAGCACCAAAGTTGTAGAAAATATATTGTTATAGTCAGTATCTGACCAGCCGGGCAGTGGTTCGTACGTCGGGTTGCGTGCGGCCAACAGTAATAGCCTGGTTGATCAGGCTATGATCCACCAAGAGGCTTGGTCACAGGCTGGGGCGTTGACCCCCGAAACCCTCTCCAGGTATACTCCAAGTATAGAGGATGTTTTCTGCAGCTCTACTTTTAATCTCTAGCCCAACTCTATTCATGCCTTTCCTTTGTAGAGGAATAATGTCCATCTGGAACGGTGACTTCATATACTTCATCTTTCATCTAGCCAAATATGTATCTATTCTCAAGCATCTGCTAGTGATATATGAAGGATCAGATATTCAGCATTTTCGATCTAGGCTCTGGTAGTGAATAAATAAATAAATAAATATGTTTATTTCTACAAGTACATGTACAAGGTATGCAAGACATCAATGATATACTACTATATAGAAAGCCGCTTGTTATGCAGAGCATTTCAGCAAATTTGGTCAGTTTTATCCCAGGATGCGACCCACACCAGTCGACTAACACCCAGGTACCCATTTTACTGATGGGTAAACATAGACAACCGGTGTAAGGAAACACGCCCAATGTTCTAACCCTCACCGGGAATCGAACACGGACCCTTACCGTGTGAAGCGAGAGCTTTTGCCATCAGGCAACAGCCTCCCTGTCTAAAGATTTCAAGGTCTATAACTTCCGAAGAAACGAGTAAACATTTTAAGTATTATCTTGAAATGCCTGTGTAATGGCGATACCAGTGTGGACCACAAGAGTTAAATACAACTTGTCAGTATTGATAACCTTTAATGTAATATATATCAAATGTGTTGAGAATGAAAGTTGTCAGGAAACATTCTGAAGAGAGATATCAAAGGAAGAACACATTTTGTTATTTATGATTAAATTAATAAAACTCAGTATTGTGACATGAGAACTGCTGCCATCGTAATTTATTGATCATAATATGTTGTGTAACTTATTATGATCACAATAATCAGTGGGGAGAAATAAATGGGATTAAGTCATAGTAGTGTACTTTTCTTCTGTAGGGTCTCCTCCCAAAAAGGGCTTCTTCTCCTTCCGCGCGCTTGCGCCCCCGCCGCGCAAACCCGCCCCCTTTGACCCCGCCCCCAATTGACCCCGCACCCCCCTTTGACCCCCGATTTTATTTTCCAAAATTCATTTTTCTCGATAATCCCCTATGGGGTAGAAATGTTCTCGTTTTTCAATATTACTTCTATCATGCCTCCATATCCTTGGATCAAGTTTTGAGATCCCCCCTATGGGGGCAATATTATTTCCTCTCTAAGTTAAATGAGATACTATCAAGTTAAACCCCTATGGGGTAGAAATTTTCTCGTTTTTCAATATTACTTCTATCATCCCTCCATCTCCTTGGATCAAGATTGAGGTCTCCCCTATGAGGTCTCTCTTTAAGTAAATTGAACTAAGACTTGAGTTTTACCTACTTTGGAATTTCATCAAATTCACTTCCATCCCCCCAAAACCCCTGCTCCACTTCCATGGATCAAGATCACCCACCCCATCTCCCGCCCATACCCTCTTGGTGGTCAGTGACGTCATCACCGGGGTCACCAACAAGTTCAATCAAGCGAGCCCAGGTGTGGTGTGACGTCATTGACATAGGATAACACTAATACACATTAATTTCTCCTTCATTTATTTTCCACAAGTCTCTGTACATATATTCCCCGTTTCAGTTTACATACCACGATATTTTTCTCGTTTTCATTAAAAATAAAAAAAAATAGTTCATCCACAATATTTTTTACTATTTCATCAGAAAACGATCCAATTCAACAAATTTTAAGACGTTTTAATAACAAACCTCAATTTTACATATCACGACAATTTTTCTCGTTTTCGTCAAAAAAAATTATAATAACCAACAACATTTTTATAAGTTCCACTATGTTCAAATGTCCATAGACGACTGGCGAGGTACATTTTGTTATCTCTGAGAATATCACAGACCCACCCCAGCGCCTGAGGCCTTGACCTCACCTGCTCTCTCTCTCTTACCTCATAACACACACGCACACACACACACACAAAAGACACACAATCACACACACACACACAATTACACACAAACACACGCACACACACATGCACACACACTCCACCCATTACCCCATCTCCCACCCACAATTTTTTCCCTGTTTTACTAATTCATCAAAAAGCCACATCCATCCCCACAGAACATACACACATTTTATACTCAATATAACCAAGAAATGCATTGGAACACCTCCAAAACACTCTTATACGTCATTTGAATACCCCAAGACATTATTGATTACTGTGAAAACGACATTGAATACTGTCAAATAACATTTAAAACACCTCTAACTCATACACCAAACTACACTCGCACCAAAATCACTCATCTCAATTTTTTCCAGTTTTACTAATTCATCCAAAAAAAAGATCATTTAGAACAAGACCATTTAAACTATGAATACTTTCACTAAGATCACATTTTTTACACATTCCCCAAAACACCATTGAACACCACCAAAACACCATTGAATACTCCCAAAACACCATCAAACTTTCCTCAAAACACTATAACCAACTTTTTAAGATGACAAAACCATTATCTAAGTACACTCATCTCAATATTTTCCCGTTTTACTAATTCATGTAAAAAAGTAATCACTAAAACACACTTTCAAAAACACAATCACCATTGAACACCGCCAAAAACACCTTTGAATACCCCATACATCAACAATGAATACTCCCAAATCATCGTTTGAACACCATCACACCCGCCAGAGCTGAGTCTTGACTCCCAAATCACCATTTGAATAATACCATAACATATAACATTTTTACCTAACCCAACCTAGCATCATCTAACGTAACCAAAAAATAACATCTAACCTAACAACTTAACCTTCAAAACACTATCAAACACCACATTACCAAAAGCTAAGTCAAAACTAACACAGACATACACCCTCCAACTAAGTCATGGAACATTACCAAAAACTAACACAATCACCACCAACTAAGACATATCATGAACACACCCAACTAAGACATAAGATAATACACCTCACACTCTAATACAGCATTTAATCACCTTCAGTACACTCTCATACAACATTTGAACGCCTGCAAAATCACTATCAAACAATTTTGAATGCTCCCAAATCATCGTTTGAACACCATCACCCCCATCACACACACACACACATACTTTTCTCAATAACTGTTAAGAAATATTCTCACACCATCATCCCTCAACATCTCACTACAGAACACATTCAAAACCTCTCATACATCATTTGAATACCCTCAATACATCATTGAATACTGTCAAAACACCTTTGTATACTCCCAAAAACACCATTTGAATAATACCATAACATATAACATTTTTACCTAACCCAACCTAACAACACCTAACCTAATCAAAAATATCATCTAACCTAACAACTTAACCTTCAAAACACTATCAAACACCACATGACACATTACCAAAACTAACACAGACATACACCCTCCAACTAAGTCATGGAACATTATCAAAAACTAAGACACCTGAGACATCAACAAACCTATACAAGACATAATCCCAATATTTCCTCTCTTTAAGTTAAAATGAGCTAAAATACTCCAACTAAGACATATCATAATCACATTTTTATAAACATCCCTCAAATCAATAATTTTTTACCTAACCCAACCTAACATCACCTAACCCAACCAAAACATAACATCTAACCTAACTTAACCTTCAAAACACTCTCATACACCATTGATCACCTTCAACTAACACATGATACATCAACAAACCTATACATGGCATAATCACAACTAAGTCATACACTTCCAACTATGACATAAGACCCACACCTTCAACTAAAACATGACACATTGCCAAACTAACACAGTCACCACCAACCAACTAAGCCATAACATAATCCCATTTTTTAAAAAATTTTCCTCAAATCACTCAAAATCACCATTGAATACTCCCAAGACATCATCAAACTTTCCTTCAAAACATTCCTCAAAACATAACCAAGATCACTACTCACCCCAACTCAGATATAACATGAACACAAAATACATGAACACATAAACCTATCACAAAACACACTTTCAAAAACACAAAAACACTTTCAAAAAACACAACACCATTGACCACCAAAACACTCTTATACATCATTTGAATACTCCCAAAACACCATTTGATTACTCCCGAAACAATATATAACATTTAACCTAACCTATCCTAACCCAACCTAACATCACCTATCCCAACCCAATTAACATTTAACCTAAGCATCTTATCCTTCAAATCACTCATTCACCATTTGAACACCTTCAACTAACACATGAGACATCAAGAAACCTATGCATGGCATAATCACAACTAATACATATGACTTCAACTAAGGCATATCATAATCACTAAGACATATTCACCAATCTTATTCCTAACATCAGCCTTAACCAACATCTAAGACAAATAAAAAATCTAACTCATATACACAATATTAATATATAACCCAAATTACATGCATGATCACCACCAACTAAGACATATCATGAACACACCCTAACTAAGACATAACATAATCACATTTTTATAAACATCCCCTCAAATCATTATAACCAAATTTATATGATGACAAACCATTATCTAAGAACACTAGTCTCAATCCAGTAAGATCACTCATTTCAATTTTTTTCCCCCATTTTACTAATTATCCATAGATTTTTAATATGTTACATGCTGAAATTTTTGTGATTATGTCGCATATTAGTTGGTGGTGTCTATCTTATTTTTGTGTACATCTCTTAGATTTTTTAATATGTCTTAGATTTTATGGTTATCATGTCTTATGTCTTAAATATTTGGATTATGGTGTTTTTGTGCATATGTCTTATTTTTTGTATATATCTTAGTTGGTGGTGTCTGTGTCTTAGATTTTTGACCTGACTGATGGTTTAAATTGCTTAGGGGTTCATGTTATGCTTAGTTGGGGATCTTAGAATATTTGGCTATGTCTTATTTTGTGTATATGTTTCATGTCTTAATTGTTGTGATTAGGCATGTATAGTTGGTTGTGTTCATGTCATGTTATAGTTGGAAGTGTATGTCTTAGTTTTGGGTTTCTTAGTTTTTTTTTTTTGGGTACATGAAATGTTATATGATGGTAGATCGGCCCTGGTATTTTTAGAATATGTTTTAGAATTTTGTTTATGTCTCACGCCTTAGTTGTAGGTGTATGTCTTAGATTTGGCATTCATGTTATGTGTTTAGTTGAGGTGTGTGGTGTGTGTTTTTTAGTTTTGGTAATGTCTCATGTCTTAGGTATGTGTCATATGTCTTAGTTGGTGTTTTTATATTTTTTTGGATGTAATGATATATTATAGTTTGGTGGATCCAATATTTTGGGTGTGATGATATGTTGTAGTTGGTGGTTCTTATATTTTTTGTGATGAATGTGTATAGTTGGTGGTGGTGATTGTGACGCGGTATTTTTGTGTTTTATCATATTTTGTTAAATGACTCAGATTTTGGGTATATTGTAGTGTTCGTGATATGGCTTATTTGTGTTCATTTCTTAGATTTTGAATATGTCTTAGTTTGGCTTATGTCCATGGCTTAGTTGTGGTGAGTGGTTTTGGGGTAAGATGTGTAGTTTGGGAGTGAGATGTAATTTCGTTAATGAAATTGGTAAATGTGATTGAGAATGTAATTTGGCGGGTGAGTTAGAGATGTCAAATGTTATTTGGGAGTTTTCAGAATTTTAATTGAGGTGATCCAATGTTGTTTGGAAGTGTTCCAATAGTAAAAAGTATTCATAGTTTTAGCGATCTTGTCCTGAGGATCTCAGTAATAGTGCTTTCGGGGTGATACGAGGGAATGTATATGAAAAATGTTCTGTGGAGATGGGTTTGAGTTTTTTTTTGATGAATTAGTAAAATAAGGGAAAAAATTGAAATGAGCGATCTTACTGATTGAGACTAAGTGTTTTAGATAATGGTTTTCATCATATAAATTTGGTTATAATGATTTGAGGGGATGTTTATAAAAATGTGATTAGTTATATCTTAGTTGGGTGTGTTCATGATATGTCTTAGTTGGTGGTGATTGTGACATGGTAATTTGCAGTTATATATTAATATTGTGATATGAGTTAGATTTTTTATTTGTCTTAGATGTTGGTTAAGGGTCATGTTAGGAATAAGATTGGTGAATATGTCTTAGTGATTATGATATGCCTTAGTTGGAGTCGTAAGTATTAGTTGTGATTATGCCATGATAGGTTTCTTGATGTCTCATGTGTTAGTTGAAGGTGTTCAAATGGTGAATGAGTGATTTGAAGGATAAGATAGGTTAGGTTAAATATTAATTGGGTTGGATGGTGATGTTAGGTTGGGTTAGGATAGGTTAGGTTAAATGTTATATGTTGTTTCGGAGTAATCAAATGGTGTTTTGGGAGTATTCAAATGAATATAAGAGTGTTTTGGCGTCAATGGTGCTGGTTTTTTGAAATGTGTTTTGTGTTTTTTGAAAGGTGTTTTGTGATATTTATGTTCATGTATTTTTGTGTTCATGTTATATCTGAGTTGGAGGTGAGTAGTGATCTTGGTTAGGTTTTGAGGGAATGTTTTGAAGGAACGTTGATGAGTCTTGGGAGTATTCAATGGTGATTTTGAGTGATTTGAGGAGATTTTTGTAAAAATGGGATTATGTTAGGCGTAGTTGGTTGGTGGTGACTGTGTTAGTTTTGGCAATGTGTCATGTTTTAGTTGAGGTGTGTCTTAGCATAGTTGGAAGTGTATGACTTAGTTGTGATTATGCCAGATAGGCTTGTTGATGTCTCATGTGTTACTTGAAGGTGATCAATGGTGTATGAGAGTGTTTTGAAGGTTAAGTTAGGTTAGATGTTATGTTTTGGTTGGGTTAGGGATGTTAGGTTGGTAGGTAAAAAAAATTTTTGATTTGAGGGGGTGTTTATAAAAAGTGATTAGAATGCTTATTGGAGATTTTAGCTCATTTTAACTTAAATAGAGGAAATATTGGGATTATGTCTTGTATAGGTTGTTGATGTCTCAGGTGTCTTAGTTTTTGATAATGTTCCATGACTTGTTGGGGGGAGTCGGTTAGTTTTGAAGTGTCATGTGCTTGATAGTGGGGTTAAGCTTGTTAGGTTATGATATTTTTGATTAGGTTAGGGTTGTTAGGTTGGGTTAGGTAAAAATGTTATATGTTATGGTATTATTCAAATGGTGGGGAGTATACAAAGGTGTTTTGACAGTATTCAAGATGTTTTAGGGATTCAAAATTAAATGGTTTTTTGAATTTTTGAGTGAGATGTGGGATGATTGGAATATTTTTAACGTTATTGAAAAATTTTTGGGTGGTGTGGATGGGGGGTGGTGTTCAAACGATTTTTTGGGAGCATTCAAAATTTTTTTTGTGTTTTTGGTAAATTTTGGGGAATGGGTTATTGAAGGATAAAATTTTATTAGGGGGGAAGGGTTTTCCCTCCCTTAGTTGGGGGGCTATATGTCTTGGGGGGATTTTTATTTTTTGGGAAGTTCCAGACTTATTTGGAGGGTGATGTTTTTTAGTTTTGGAAGTGACATGTTTTAAGTGATTTGAAGTTAAATTTGGGGTTATAGTAATAATGATTTTGGATATAATGTTTGTTGGAAAAGTTATAGGTTTCGGTATTCAAGGTGTTTTGGGATATTCAAATGATGTATGGAGTGTTTTGGAGGTGTTCTAAGTTTTTTGGGGTAACTGGATGTTCTAAATTGTTTGTATGCTCAAAGTAATGGGAGGTTTTCTAAATTTTTTTGGTTGCTCAAAGTAATCGAAAGTTCTAAGTTGTTTTTGTTCCAATAAAAAAATATTCATAGTTTTAGCGATTTTGTCCGAGTGATTCAGAAAAAAGGTTTTCGGTTGGTGATACGGGGAAGTTTTGAAAATTTCTTGGAGGTTTTTACTTTTTTTAATCAGTAAAACGGGAAAAATTAATGAGGATCTTAGGGATTGAGTTTAAAGATCTTTAAAGTTGGGTTTAATGATTTGAGGGGATGTTTAAAAAAATTTATTATGATATGCATTGGAGTTTTTTTGTTCATTTTAACAAAAGATAAAAATTTTTTTGGGTTAGAATATATTTTTGACCCCTCAGGGTTGGGGGGCCCATATTTTTTTTGATAAGTTCCATGACTTGTTGGGAGGGAGTGTAAGTTTTGGAAATTTTCTGTCTTATTTTTGGAAGTGGTGTTTGATAGTTTTTTTAATTAAGTGATTTTTGAGTTTTTTTTTACTTAATAGCTGGGTTTGGGTTAAAAAAGTTATATGTTAGGATTTCAAATGGGTTTTGGGGAGTCAAGACTCAGCTCTTGGGGGAGGGGTGTTCCTTTTTTGGGGATTCATTGTTGATGAGGGGGTATTCAAAGGGTTTTTGGGGGTGTTCAATGGTGATTTTTTTAAAAGGGTTTTGATTACTTTTTTTAATTAGAAAAAAGGGAAAATTTTGAGATATGACTTAGATAATGGTTTTTTTTAAAAAAATTTTATGTTTTTGAGGAAAGTTTAGGTGTTTTCGGAGTATTCAAGGTGTTTTTGTTTAAGGTGTTTGAATGAAAAATGTGATCTTGGAAATATTCATAGTTTAAATTTTTTGTTTTAAATGATTTTTTTTTTAATTTAAAACTGGAAAAAAAAAAGATGATTTGGGGGAAGTTTGGGATAAATTATGTTTTAATTTTTGACGATTCAAGCGTTTTCCAAAAAAATATGTCTTGGGATTCAAAAGCGAAAGAGTGTTTTGGGGTGTTCCAGCATTTCTTGGTTATAAAATAAAGGGTTGCTGGGGGATTTGGGTTTTTTGGGGAAATTGTAAAACGGGGAAAAAAAGTGGGGGAGAGGGGGGGAGGGGTCAGGGGCTTTTTGGGTTTTTGGGGTGGGGGGGATTCCCCTTGGGTGGGGGAAAAAGAGAGAGAGCAGGGGGGAAGGGCCCCCACCGGGGGGTGATCTTCCCCAGGATAACAAAACCCCTTTCGCCAGTCCCCTATAGACATTTGAAATAGTGGAACTTATAAAAATTTTTTGGGTTTTTATAATTTTTTTGATGAAAAGGGAAAAAAATTTTCGGATATGAAAATTTGGGAGGTTTTTTTAAAACCCCTTAAAATTTTTTTAATTGGATCTTTTTTATGAAATAGAAAAAAAAATTGTGGATGAACTATTTTTTTTTTTTTTTAAAAAAACAAAAAAAATATCTGGTATTAAACTGAAAAGGGGGAATATATGTACAGAGACTTGGGGGAAAATAAATGGGGGAAATTAAGGAAAAGTGTTTTCCTAGTAAAGACGTCACACCACAGGGGGGTCGCTTGATTGAACTTTTGGTGCCCCCCCTGTGATCCCAACCAAAAGGGTATGGGCGGGAGGGGGGGGGGTGATCTTGATCCATGGAAGGGGGAAGGGGTTTTGGGGGATGGGAAAGGGGGGAAAAATTTTAAAAGAGGAAAAAATCAACCCTTAGTTCAATTTCTTAAAGAACCCCATAGGGAGACCTCAATCTTGATTTAAGGATAGGGAGGGATAGAAATAATTTAAAAAAAAGAAATTTCTACCCCAGGGTTTTTTTAAATGAAAAAAATCTCATTTAACTTAAGAGGAAATAATATTCCCCCCCTTGGGGGGATCTAAAACTTGATCTAAGGAAAATGGGGGGGTGATAGAAGTAATATTGAAAAAAGAAATTTCTCCCCCAAGGGGGATTACGAGAAAAAAAATTTTTGGGAAAAAAAAAAAACGGGGGGGGGGGGGTTTAAAGGGGGGCGCGGGGGGGCGGGGGGGCGGCGCGCGGAAGGAGACCGCCGGGGAGAGACCCTACGAAGGAGACCCTACAGAAGAAGCCCTTTTGGGGAGACCCTACGAAGGTACACTACTAGTCATCATTTTCTAAATCAGAGAAAGGGGGGGGGGAGCAATAATGATGAAGAATCAGTTAAGGAAAAAGGAAAATCGTGAATAAATTCAGGGATTATGTGGATTAAAATAATGGTCGGATGGAAAAAGGGAAAAAAATAGTGGGGAAATTTAGAACCAAGTGAGATAGAAATTTTGGGGAAGGTGGTATGTAATTTTGGGGGGGCCAGGTGTAAATGATAATCGGGAGCCATTATTTTATAAAAAAGAGGATAAATAATGCAAGATAGGAACAGGGCATAGTGACAGAAAAGTTTGTTAAACTTCGTAGGGGGTAGATAAAAGCCCTTTTGGTTACATTTCGAATTTTAAATTTTTTACAGAGGGGCCACAGATATTTCAGATCACTTTTTATTTGAGCTACAGTGAGAGTAAAAGGTAGATGGGATACAAGGAAAATGGAAGAAGGAAGTAAAAAAGGGGGCAGAAAAGGTTTAAAGGAGTTAGGGAATATATAAAGAATTTTGGGGGGAAAAGGGGCTTTTGAAAGTATGCAATGGGGTAGAAGATGAATGGGGAAAAAAAAAAAATACCACGGGTGGGGTTCAACCCGGGGTCAGACAGTGTTTGGCTTACGCGACGTTCGGATTTTTTAGACTCTGACCGCGGGTTAAAAACCCCACCCGTGGTATGGTTTGTTTGCAATCGGTCATTACGATTTCGTGAGTCATGAATGGGGTGGGTTTAAGAATGTAGGTTCAGCAGAAGTTTGTGGTTACAGGAAAGGAAGGGGGGGGGAAAATGAACGTTTTTGGGGAATGAGATGAAATTAGATGAGAAAACGGAAAAGATAAAAAAGGTTTTTAAAAAAAGAGATGGATGCAAGGAGGGAGGAGTATATGGAGAAAAAAAGAGGGTTAAGAGAGTGGGGAAGAATGTAAAAAAAGAGCAAAGGAGAAATGGGGGATAAGCCCAAAAAATTTTGTTGAAATTAAGATAAAGTTTTAGGAGATTATTAAGTTTGGGTAAAGCCTGGGGAACGAAGGATTTGATTTTTTAAAAAAAAAAAGGAAAGAGTTATTAAATAGAGAGTTAAATTATCGGAAAAAAGGAGGAATATCTGGGGAAAAATTTTAAATTTTAGAAGGTAACGGGTTGATTTCAAAGAGGGAAAAATATATTTTAGGGGGAGGAAGAGACAGTTGGACGTGGGGAAAGGATGAGGCAAAATGGGAAGAATGAAATGAATAAAAGCAGCTGGGATTGATGGGACAAAAATATTAATGTTAAAAGCAGGGGGATATAGTTTTCTTTTGGGGGGCTTCTATTTAATAAATGTAGGGAAAAGGGGGGACCAGGATTAGCAGAGAGCATGCATAGTTTTCAAAAAAAATTTTTAAATGAAGATAAAGTTTTGGAGTGAGATTAATAAGATGAGAAAGCCTAGGGAACAAATTGGATTTGATTGTATAAAAGCAAGAGCGACAAAAGAGAGGAAAAAAATTTTAGGGGAAAGCGTAAATTTTTATTATTGAAAGAATTATGAGTACGGCGGAGAAAAAAGAAAGAGATTGGGGAAGGGGGCTTTGGAAGGGTAGGGGGGTAAACTAAGTGTTTACAGTGAAACTTATAGGTGAACAGTATTTAGATAAGGGTAAAGAGGCCTTTGGGATTTATGGATTTTTAAAAAACCCTATGATGGATGGATGGGAGGGGGGAATTTGGCGAATGTTACAAAGTATTTGGAAAGGGGGGAGCTTATTGGGAAAAAGGAAGAGATTTTACGAGGATAGTGAGGATCAGGCTAGAGATGAGGGGAGAGGAATTTTTTGCCCGTAAAATTAGGGCCCCCCACAGGAAAGGGAGCCCAAAAGGGTTTTTCAATATATTTAAAGATAGAGTTTTTAAAAGGGGAAGATCGGGGTTGGGGAAAAGGGATACGGAGTAAACCTTGGGGAGGGTTCCGGGGGTGAACGCCCCCGCGACCAGGTCCGTGGGCCAGGGGGTTTAAAAAAAAAGAATTTAATACAAAGGAGAGTTGTCACAGTTGCTCTTTGCTGATGACACGTCCATTTGGAAGATTCTGAAGAGACGTTGCAGAGGTTGGGGATGAGTTTGGTAGAGTAGGGAAAAAAAAGGGAAAATTAAAAATTTTAATGTGGGGAAAAGAGAAAGGTGTTTTGGGATAATAAAAAAATGGGAATTTTAAAGTTTGGATTTCAGTTTGGGGGGGAGGGGTATGGAGGAGGTGAATGTATTCAGGTATTTGGGAGTGGAAGTGTCAGCAGATGGCTCTTTGAAAGATGGTGTGAATCATAGAATTGACAAAAGGGGAAAAAATAAGGAGTCTGGGGAGACAAAGAACTTTATCCGGGAAGAATTTTAGGGAAGTAGAGAGTATAGTTATACTAACACTCTTATATGGGGGGAAGGGGGGGTGGCGAATGTTGCAACAAGGAGAAGCCGGGAGCAGTGGAGTTTGAAAAGCTAACCAATGTTGGGGAATATAATGCAGGGATCTATAGTTTAAAGATTTTTGGGGATGGGGATTACCAAAACTATTATCCAGAGCCCCGAGGAGGGGTTATTGAGAAGTTCAGACATGTAGAGAGGAAGCAACAAAATAGAAGACTTCTGGGAGGTATAAAAAAAAGGGAGGGAAGGGGGGGGATGGGTCTTCGGGAAAAGTTGGAGGAATGGGGTAAAGGGGGTTTTTTGGGCGGGGGGTTTTTGGACTTCCAGCAAGCATGTGTGAGCCTGTTAGATATGAGCGAATCGAGAGAAATGGTTTTTGGATTTAAAGCTGTTAGGGGGAAACGACCGATGTGTTAATAAAAGAGAAAAAAATTTTGAAACCCGTATAGAGAGGTTCCTTGATGCCATCAGGAAGCTTTCCATGCAAGGAATGGGACCATATTTTCATATGCCCCGTCTGACCAATATTCATATAGTGTTTCCCCCCTTAAAAAAAAAAAAAATAATAATAATAATAATAATAATAATAATAATAATAATAATAATAAAAAATTGATTTAAGTATCTAATTGTTTCAGTTTTTTGGGGTTCTTTAATTTAAATTTTTAAGTTTTATTCACCCCACTCACACAAACACACACCCCTACCCGAAGGGGGGCCGGGGGTTTCATGGGAAAGGAAAGGGGAATTTAAAACCACAAGGAAATTGACTGGGGAGCCTGGACCCAGGGGGGGGGCCCCCGAAAGGGGGCTGATGAGGGAGGCGGAACGGGATAACCTCATGTACCAACACAAAAGGGGCACACAAGAGAGAGAGAGGGAGAGGATGCCTGACCGGGGCTTGAGTTGGGGAAACATTGAGGACATAACATTGGGAGACCCCCCGGGGTCGTGAAATGGTTTCAGAGCACAAAAACATAGTAGAGTTAAAGTGGAAAAGGGCAAAAAAAGGGTGAATGAACCCAAAAAACAAGAGGGGATAAAGGCATGCAAAAATTTTTCACAGGGGTTTAGTGGGACAGAGAATGGCGGGGGAAACCGTAAAAAGGATGGGGGGGGATGTTTACAACAATTTGAAAAGGGGTGAGGGGGGGTTTTACCCGGGGAAAAAAAAATAACAGTAACCAGGATGACCCCTTTGGGGTTTTCCCAAAGGTGAGAGGAAAAAACCCAAAAGGGGGGTATAAAAGGCAAAGGAACGAGGACAATAACGGAGAAGTCAGAGCCAGAAATGAATTTTGTCAGGTAAGGGGGGGGCCGGGTTTTTTTTGGGGGGTTCCAGGGGTCAAGGGAGCGCCCGGTCTGTGACCGGGGCCCCCAGTTGGGTCAGAGCCTGATCATCCAGGCGTTACCGCGGGGCCCCACGCACCAACGTAGGAAAAAAACCCCGGGCCGGGGCAGGCACCGCTTTGGTGCCGTCCAAAAGGGCCCCTTTTTAAAACAGCCGGGGCCCCCAAACCCCCCATGTAGCCCGGGGGCAAGAACGTCTTGGGGCCCCCGACCCCCATTGTTTTTCCCCAACCCTTTTTGGGGACCCGCTTTTTTTGGGGGTTTTTCATGTCTGGGGGTTTAAAAGTGACACTGGGCAAATTTGGTACAACCCCCCTTTTTGGGTTTTCCAAGGTATATAATAAGATCTCTGGCGCCCGTTCCAGGGAAAAACAGGTTTGGGAACTTCGCCTTCCCAGAATTGGGGGGGTTTTTTTTCAGTTTTGCATGCCGGGGGAAGGCTTGTACATTTTCTAGGTCAGCAATTTACCTGCCTTGAAAGGTGCAGTTGGGGGGCAAAAAATTCCCCCAAAAAACAAGCCCACCGAAAAAGGGAAGCATGCTTACATCCCGGTTTTAAAAGGGTTTTCATTATCCATCCCCCCATTTTTGGCAATATTGCTTTAAAAAACCCTTTTAAGGGAGATCCTCGTCATGATCCCCCAGGTCTTTTACATTATTTTTTTGCCCTATTTTGGGGTTGGAATTTGTTTTATACCCCAGAGTTTTTTAAAAATTTACGTTTTTCCCTACAAAATTGAAACTTTCATCATTGAATTTATATTGTTTTCTGCAGCCCTTTTTAAAAATTTGGGGATTTCCCCTTTTGGGGGTTTTGCGGCCCTTTAATGGGTGGACACGCCCTGCAGATTCGGGCCCCTTTGCAAAAAGACACGGCACCGGGGGGTATCCCCCCCAAAACCCCATATAAGGATAGCAGGGGGGGAGGAGACTGGGCCTTTTTGGAAAAAGGGGTTTTTTCCCACCGATTTTTGGGCTATCACACCATGACCCCTTATAAAAAGGGTTTTTAAAAATTTTGGGGTAGGGGTTTGCAAAATTTTGATAAAAACCCCGGGGGTTCCATGAGTCGGGTGCAGGGCAAAGTTTTTACCCCTTTTTTAAATCTGGGGTCAGTGAAAGTCAGAAGGCTTTGCCTACCGGTTTCTGGAATTCATAAAAAATATTTAGGTCTTCAATTTTTTTCGGGGTTTCGGCCATAAAAATGATCATACGGGGGCTTTAGTTCCACTCTTTTTCCCTTTTTATCTGGTAAGACCCATCTCGTGTTAGAAATCCAAAGTTGTTCTAATTTTTTTTGGCAAAAAAAAAAATCTTTGGGTTTTTTTTTAATTTCTTTTTTGGGGTTTTTTTTCTTCCCCCGGTTTTTTTCCCGTAAGATTCCTTTAGGTTTAATTGATTTTTGCATTTCTCTGACCAGTGCCCCCCACATATTTCAGATATATTGGCCTTTTGTAACCGCTCTGTTATTCTTTCCCTTTTGCCTGTTTGGAACCCCCTTTCTAGTTTACATCTTCCCCCTTTTTCCCTTGGGAAATTGCTTTTTAGAAAAACCCTTGCCAAGAGTTAATTTGTTCTAGACATAGGTTAGGATCCGTGATGTTTGGGCCATCTTTCCCAGTTTATATCATTTAAAAATTTTGGTTTTTTTTGGGGCCCACAATGTTTTTTTTATTAAGGAAATTGGGGGAAAAGGGCCCCCGGTGATCACTTTTTGCCCATCCGGGGGGCCCCCCCCATGAGTTTGGGGCTTCTTTTTTTGGATTGAGTATATCGTTTTTTATAATGACTTTTTTATGTCATCTTTTTAAGAAGGGCCAAATTTTTCCAATCTTTTAGGCTCTATTATTTTGGTTTAAGGTAAATTTTTGGGGAAAATTTAAAAAGCTCAGTGTGGGGGTTTTTTATCTGAGCTGCCTCCTGGGTTATCTCTGCTACCATATTATTTTACCCCCATTTTTGGTTTTGGTTTTTGGCCCCAGGGGCAAAATGTTGGGGCGGGGTTTGGGAAAGGGTTTTTGAAATTTCAATTTTTTAAAGGGTTCCCGGAATTGTTGGGACGTTGATCCGGGGGCTTGTATACAACCACGATGACCAGGTTTTAGTTCGATCTTTATGCAAAACTTTAACTACATCATTTGGGCAAATTTTTTTAAAAACTTTAAAAATATAAAAGGGCTCTTGGGTATACAGGCCACCCCCCTTTTTTTGTTCACCCGTCCCTCCGTTTGGTTGAGCCAGGGGTCCTATTTATTTCCCCAAAAAATCCTTTTGTGGGCCTGGAAAACCGCAAAAATTGCATTTGACTCGTAAAAAAATTCCCCCAGTAAAGGGGGCTTTTTGTTTTTTGGGGGGGGTTTTTGACCCCATATTTCCCCCAAAAATTTTAACCCCCTTTTTGGGGTATTGGGGGGTATGGGGGTTTTTTTTTCCCCAATAATATCTGTTTTTGGGGGGGAAAAGGGATTGGGTGTGGTCCCACTCCAGAAATGATTGCGGGTTTGATTTGCCCTTTCCCGCCGCCTTTTTTTTCCCTTCCCCGGTAAAAACCCCCCTCTGGAAGGGGGTTTGGACCCAGGTTTTTTTCCCGGTCTGGTTTCGGGCGTCTTGACCCCCTTAGGGGGGCCGGCAAAAGGGGTTTTTAAATGCCTTTTTCCCGAACTGAGAAAAAAATTTCGGGGGAAAACACAGGGAAAGGGGCCAAATTTTCCCCCCTTTTCATTGGGGTTTTTTTAAAGTTTTAGTCCCATCTGTTTTCCCCGAAATTCCCCGCCCCAGATACCAAAACAAATTTTATAGGCCCGGGGTTTGGGTTTTGTTTTTTTTTTTGACAGGTTACTAATGTATTCCCTATTCGGGTTTTTCCCCCTCTCATTTCATCTTCCCTAGGCCAAATCCCCTTTTTTCATCTCCAACACAGCACCTTTTAGGAGCACCGTCCAAGGAAAAAACACCCCCAGGAGCACCGTTTTTTTTACAACACTAGCCCCCTTAGGGGGACCCTTTTCCCCCAACAAAACCCGCACCCCAGGAGAACTATCCTCCAGGGCAACACCAAAACCCCAGGGGCGCTGTCGTTTAAGACAGCCCCTTTTAAAAAACCCCCCCTCTTATTTTCCCAACGCCCTACCAGTTGACATTCTTTTTTTAAAAAGGATCTTTTTTTGGGTTTTTTGCTTTTTTATGAGAATTTCATACAGGGTGTCCCTTTTGGGGGGAACCCCCAAAAAAAATTTTTTGAGTTTATCCAAGGGTGGGCACTTTTTGAAAATCCTTGGGATTTAAAGGACCATTGACCCAGAGATTTCCCAACAAAACCGTTTCCGTCCCCCCCCTTTTTACAGACTACAAAATCTTCATGGGGTCATCTTACAACACTTGCCACCTCCAGCCCAATTATAATTTCTCAAATATTTAGTTGTTTTTAACAGTTTTCCCCAAAAAAAACCCCCTTTTAAACCGGTTTTCCCACTTATTTCGGGCGAACGTTTTTGCTCACCGTATATTTTAACTAATAACCCCCTTAAGGTAGATCGTCTATTTGTATTGTATCTATTTTGGGGGTTTAATAAGGGGGTTAAACCCCCCCATCCATGAATCCGGGGAAGGGGGACCTTGTTTTTAACGAATCCGTTTTAATCCCCGGGGTTTTTTCACTTGTTCTTGACGAATGGTGAATCCGGGTTAGTGGATCACTTATTTGGGCGATCCAGTCGGTGATTTTTGGCGCCAAAAAAAGGACACTGAGAGAGTATTTAAAGAGTAATATGTGTTAGTTTGATACAAAAAAATAGCTTGCGTGATGGAGCCGCCGGGTGCTCGTTGGTTCACGTGTTCTTGACGAACCGGGTTAGTGGATCACATTATTTGGGGACCCGTCGGTGATTTTGACAGCACGGGACACTGGAAAAAAAGTTAACAGTGTTCAGTTTGATAAAAAATATAACTTGCGTGTTGGGGCAGCCGGGCTTAACCTGATTCCTTCCCCTTTCATCTCTTCCCCTTTTCCTTTTTTTTTTATTATGGGTTTTCCTTTTTTTCTTCTTTTATTTTGCCTTGTATTTGTCCTTCATTTTTTTCGCCTTTCCTCCCTCTTTTTCTCGTCCCACCCTTGCGGCCGACCCATTGCAGTCCCTTTCCTAGAATTTGACTGTCTCCACTACTACTATTACTACACTACCACTTCCACTCTTTTCCATTATTACCCCCCCTCTCTTGTACCCCCCCCGCTGCCCCATAAATACCCCTTCCTCCGCCTGTGTGTTAGTGTGACTTTGAAAAGGTCCCAAATCGGGGAAAAAAGCGTCGAAGCTCCCCCTTTATATGTGCGGGGTTGTGTATTGTTATCACTTTGGTTTTTTTTACAGGTTTAGTGTATAACCACAAAAGTATACGTCACTCCCTCGCAAAAAGTACCGATTTGTTACTAGTTAATAGCTACGACAACACTGAAAGATTTCTGAATGATGACACTAGGTGGATGGTATCACTAAATTTTGGTCAGGTACACTGGCAGGTTTAAAATAATAATAGAGCTGACCGGCATGGTAGGGTTCTAACTGTTGGCAATGTTTACCACAATAATATAAAAATGCGTACCCGAAAGCCAAATCTGCCCCGAAGCTGTTGTAAGCCACATCAGGAAAAAATCAACAGTCAAGGACCAGGTAATAAGGCTGAGGAAGGAAGTGGGAGAGACCCAAAAAACGATGCTAAGTATGTGAGGAACTCAACATAAGATTCAAAGAAGTTTCACAGAGGAGACAGAAGGAACTCCAGAAAGACGGAGAGGGGGGGTATATCATCAAGGTGGACACAATACAACAACCGGGGGAGAAGGAAGAGGCCATGTATGCATATCCTCAAAGGCGATGGGGCCGGATAACACTATTCAACACTTGTCGGAACGGGGCCCCAATTGGGGTTTTGGGAAGATAGCAAATGTAGCCCCAAATTTTTAAAAAATGAGACAGCCACGAAGCAAAATAAGACCAGTGTCACTGACTTGAAGGTGAAAGTCAGGAGAAGATTACGGGAGAAGAGTGGTGGAGCATCTAGAAAGGAATGAGATTATCAACGACAGCCAGCACGGTTTAGGGAGGGAAATCCTGTGTCACAAACCGCAAAGTTCTATGAAGGGTGACAGCAGCAAGACAAGAGAGGGGTTGTGGTAGATTGGTTTTCTAGACTGAAAGAAGGCGTTTGACACAGTTCCACAAAGAGATTAGTGAAAAAGCTGGAGGACCAGGCGGGATCAGGAAGGCACTGCAATGGATCAGAGTGGGCGCCTTTTTCGGGGGTTTTCAGGGCGTTAGGGGCCCGGGGCGCTGGTATTTTGACTTAAAGACAGAAGGAATAGACTCCGAAGTGTCCCCGTTTTCAGATGATGTGAAGTTGAAGAGAAAACCAAACGGACGGGGTCAGGGAGAACTACAAAGGGATCTGGACAGGTGCAGGCCGGTCCGAACCCCCCTCCCGGAGTTCAACCCCACCAAGTGCAAAGTCATGGTTTTGGGGAAAAGGGGAAAAGACTGCAGACGGAGTACAGCGGGGGTTGAACTACAAACCTCACCAAGAAAAAAAATCTTAGTGAGATAAACAGAGCACATCTGAGGCGCAGCATACGGGGATTAGCAAACCTAAGAACCCATTTGACATCTTAATAAAGGGAAACGTTCAGGGCCTTTTATTCGTGTACATCAGGCCTATTTTTGGGGTATGCAGCACCAGTTTGGGAAAACACACCAGCAAAAAACGAAGGAAACCCCCAAAAGTGCAAAGTTTGCAACAAGACTAGTCCCGGAGCTAAGGGTATGTCCTTGAGTAGAGGGTTTGGAAAACCTGACGACACTGGGGGAGACAGAGATATGGGACATGATAACGACAAAAAAATACTGAGATTAATCGACAAGGTGGGCATAGACTGAATGTTCCCGAGAAAGGACACAGCAACAAGGGAAGGGGAAGTTGAAGACTCAGATGAATCACATGGATGTTGGAAGTATTTTTTCTGCACAGGAGTCAGAAAGTATAGTCGGGAGAGGATGAAGTGAAGTCTTTCCATACATAGCTTTAAGAAGAGGTGATAAAGCCCATAGAGAAAAAGAGAGGGGGGTCTAGTAGCGACCAAAGAAGGGGGGCAAGGAGCAGACACGACCCCCCCCTAGGGCCCGCCGAAAGCTAGACGATGTTTCCCAATCCCCCGGGCACCAAGCTTCCTTTTAAAATTATAAATTTTACATTCATAAAGAAAAAATTATCTTTTAAATAAAAAGAAAATTTTAAAAGGACTTAATTTTAGATGATTCTGTAATTTTAAATTTTTTCGGCAGACAAAAAATATAATATATAAATAATAATATATATATTGTGTCGATTAGGAAAAATTTGGGTTTGGGTTAAATAGCAACGCTCACCTTTCCAATAAGACAAGTGAAAATTTTGTAGCAATAATTTTCCAAAATCATTTGAAATAACGAAAAAATATATTTACTGTTTTTTATTATTAAATTAAGTTAACGTATCTAAAAAATATTTAGTTGGGTTAGGGTAAAATTTAAAAAGCGCTTGTGTAATAAGGTTAGGTAGGTTTTTAAAATTTTTTGGTAAAAATTATAAATTTCATTAACATAAATGAAAAAATATATTTTAAACATATAAAGAAAATTTTAGAAAAGGGCTTAATTTTAGATGAGTTTTTGCTAATTGACCAGCCTAATCCAGACAAAAATATATATATATATTTATATTTTATATATATATATATATATATATATATATATATATATATATATATAGCGTGTGTTCCTCATTTAATTTCTCACCTAATCGTGGTTCCGGGGGTTAAGTCACAGCTCCTGGCCCCGCCTCTTCGCTGGTTGCTACTAGGTTCACTTTCTGTTTCTGAGTTTTGTCGTAACTTTTCTTAAAGCTATGTATGGATCCTACCTCCACTACTTCACCCTTCAGAGTATTCCACTTTCTGACAATTCTATGACTGAAGAAATATTTCCTAACATCCCTGTGACTCGTCTGATTCTTCATCTTACAATTGGATCCCTTGTTGCTGTGTTCCATCTCTGGAACATCCTGTCCCCTGTCCACCTTGGCAATTCCTCTCAGTATTTTTATTTTTATCATGTGGCCCCCTCTCCCTGTTCTCCTGTCGTCAAGTCGATTTCGTTTAACCTCTGCTCTAAGATATCCCCTTTTTTCTCCGGGAAACCTCTGCATTTTTTCCTATTTCTTGACGTGCTTTACTAGTGGGGTTCCAGATTGCTGCATTCTCAATGGATTATACTCTTGTACAGAATCTTGAATGATTCCTTACAAAGGGTACCGGAACGTTATTCTTAGGTTTGCTAATGTAAAATCTAGGAGTTATTTGGTTCATTTGTTCATATATGCTTGGTATAATACTTATGTCCTTTTCCTTAGGAAGTTTGCATTTTTGGGGCCCCTAAACTGTACTCTGTCTGGGTTTTTTTTGCCTTCCTAGATCTTAATGACTTTGAAATGGTGGGGTTAATCTCGGGGGAGCTAGTTGCGGACCGGATTGCAGTCTGTATATATCCCTTTGACTGGGCCCTCATCCGACTGAATTCTCCTCATTAGCTTTCGTCTGCAAAAAAGGAGACTTCTGGTCTCCCCTTCCTTCATGTCATTATATCCACAAGCCGCACCGTCCCTGGACTGCCCTTTTTTAAACCCCGCTCGCCCGCCCCACTCTCAAACCTTGTCATGACATTTTTCCTTCTTGTCAGGTATTTTCTGATCCATTGCAGTGTCTTCCTGTTATCCCTGCCTGGTTCTCCAACTTTTGTACTAATCTTTGTGAAACTGTCCCAAAAAGCCTCCTTACAGTCCAAAAAAACACAGACTACCCCCCCCTCTCTCTCTTGTCTAACTCCCATCACCTTGTCACAGAACTCCTTAGGTTTGTGGGGGGGTTTTCCTTTCCTGAAACAGTGTTGTTGTCGTGTTTATGCTCTTTCCTTTTTGGGGTTTTTTCCACCAATCTTCCCCTATTCTTCTCCATGACTTTGCATACTGAATTTTAGTGACCCCCGGTCAGTGTTTAATGCTGCTTCACTTTTTTAAAAAATTGGGATACTTTTTTGTTTTCCTACCTCATAGTCGTCTGTTTCTATGGAGTTGAAGATATTTGTTAAGGGGACAAAAACACTTCTGCTCCCCTCTCAGGCCTGTGGAGAGACACTGTATGGTTTCATCCCTTTGAGGTATCCCCTTCACATAACAGCCTCTTTTTCCCCCTCCTCAGTTATATGTATTATGTCCAGCATTTACTTTCCCCACCACTCCACTTTTTTGGGCCTTTCTCCCACTATAAATACTTCTTTAAATCTCTTGTTGAGCTCCTCAAACACTTTCCGTAGTTTCTTCTGATCTCCTTCCCTTTTTTCCTCAGCCTGATTACCTGGATCTTAACTGTTGTTTTCCTCCCGATGTGACTGTAAAAACTTGGGTCAGACTTGGGTTTTGCTGCTATGTCATTTTTGTTGCCTGGGCCTCCTTCCTTATCTGTGCCTATTAATTTGTGGCTCTGGTGTGTGCACGTGTGTTCATGTGTGTTCTACACACCCAATTGTGGTTGCAGGGGTCAATATACATGTCAAGTAAAGTTATACAGGTCATATCGTGCATGACTTAAATTCCTCAAATTATTTTATTAATGAATATAATTTATATAACCCAGAACCATTATTTATATTAAAATAATACTATTTTTAATTTTTTTTTCAATTATATGTATTTCATCAATGGACTTGCTTGGGAAACTTTCTTAGCATTTTTAAAATCAATTGTGTGGTTTAAATCTCAAAAATAAACAAAGACTTCATTCTTGTCCCGTTCTAATGCTATGTTTATGTTGTTTTGATCTTAGTTAAATTTTTTTCCCGTTTGATCATAGTAAACTTTATTGCATTTTTCACAGGAAACTTATAGACAAAGCCATCAGCATTTTGGTAATTTTAATCAAATGTTCTTTTACTGTCTCAAATATTTGTAATACAACTTATTTTTAAAAATTTTCAAGTAGAAAAGGTAAAGAAGGTAATGGTTCAGAGAACCGGCAAGTTGATAACTTAGACACATATGCAACACTTGGGTATCTTTGGTACTTTATTAAGGAAAAGTTTCGACACAGTGGTATTCTTTTTTAAAATTGATGAATGACAACATCGACTCAAGGTTGAGGGCTGATTACCTCAAACTTCTCCTTTCTTCACGATTCTCCTTTTATAGACTGATGAACCACTGTGTGACGAAACGATTCCTCAATAAAGATACCCAAGTGTTGCATATGTCTATTTTATCAAAAAGGAACATTAAGAGGTTTCATGGAAAGAAAAACCAATATATTTTTGGTGGAATTTGTTTGTTTTCCCTTTTTTAATTGTAAAATTTATATCTGACAATTTAAAAGTATTTATATATTATTTTTTGGGACTTTAGATCTAGCTATTTAAAATCTTCAAAATTTCTTAATCACTGACTTTTCCCTAAAGGGATTAAGAATATCCATACTCATTCACTAATCTAAATCTAGTTCTTGAAACCCGAATATGAAATCGCATCATTCTCACCTGCCAGCTTCACCTCTTGTGAGTTTGTGGTAATTCACGGCCCAGTCCCGGCAGGGAAGACAGTAAGACAACCAGACACTAGTGACATCACCCAAATATAAGCAGGGGAAGGCGTATTCCCCCGCCTGGGGAAAGAGGAAAAAACACCTTATTATTCAATGTGATTTTTTTGACCATTAAAAAAATTAGAAAAATATTTCTAACCACAATAAAATTTGAGCAGTAAAAAATTTTCTGAAGGTGAATATTTAAAGCGAAACAGAACTTCAATTGTAAAAATATAAAAATTTTTCTGTATCATGAATGAATAAACTAAAGACCCTTCCTGTTGGATACATTTCATCAACACTTTTGTTAAACCCAGTGTTGATCTAACATTCTTTGCAGGCTTTATCAATGATTTTAATCATCTGCAAGCGAAAATAACTAAAAAAATAATTTCTTAGAGTTTTCAACTCGGGGAAATTTTACTTTTAGAAAGGTTTATTTCCACCTTCACTTTATCAAACAGTAGTCAATGCTTCCATAACATCATTTTAATTCATAAAATTAATAGACGTGTTTTTGTCACCGCTTCCAAACCCCCGTCAGTGTATCTCCCAGGCGCAAAAAGTAAAATGGGCAAAGTTGGGTAAGGGGAAAACCCTTTATAACAAATCCAAGGTGCGATAAATATTCTTTGAAAATTGCGCTTCCCTCACTGTGTATCTATTGTCTATATCCTTACCTATTTACTTTGTGAGGTTCTGTAACTCAGGTGTGGAAATAAATGCAGTTTAACTAGAAATTGATGGGTAATGTCATCTACCATCATTGTTTTTTTAAAATTTAATCAAAACAAAAATTTTTAAATTGGAAAATTATTATTATTTAAAATTTTTATTTTATTATTATTATTATTATTATTATTATTTATTATTATTATTAGTTTTTGTTTTTTTTTTTATTATTATTATTTTAATTATTATTATTATTATTATTATTATTATTATTATTATTATTATTATTATTATTATTATTATTATTATTTTTTTTTTTTATTATTATTTCTGGCATCTGTCGATGTTTTTAAAATTATTACTGTAAAACTGTAAAAAACTCAAAAATGTTTTAAAAATTTACCATTCTTCATGTTGTTGTACCAGTTGTTAACCTAATATCCCTCTCCACCTTACTTACCCCCCACAAAGGATCTGATTATTTTCCCCTTCCTTTTACTGCAAAAGTAGTTAATATAAAATGTTATTTCTTGTTGTCTGGGGATAGACGATGTTATGATATTAACTTGTAAATAAAGTGGGTGCAGGGGGTTTCCTTAAATTTTCCTGCTTGGGGAAAATCATTTTCCCAATGCTCTCTCTTTTATTACACTAACACTACTTCCCCAAAAAAAATATACGTGACCACGCTCCACTCTAGTATGAAATTTACAAATTAAACTGGATCGAAGCAAGAGGCTATCAGTCTCCCGGGGGGTGAGTCCCCAGGGGCCCGGAGGCGTCCCCCCCCTTTAGGAGATATTTTTCCACACTGGGGGGAGTGGATGTTTCCATAGGGAACTATTCATCTCTTAAAAATTTAAAATTTTTCACCCCACCACTGCATTTTTTTCTGAAAGCTTTAGTCTTGGGGGTTTGAAAAAATTCTACGTTTTTTTCAACATTTGTAATTTAATGGTTAATTTTTTTATTGTCTGTTTTCCTACACCCCTTTTAAAAAATCAACTGTCCCGTGATTCCATTTCTATGTGTGTCTCAATTTTTCCAAAATCTTGGGCCCAGACCCGCATTTCAAAATCACTATGGTCAGGTCTTAGGACATGATTTTCGGAACACCAGCTCCATAAAATTTTTCTTTCAATGGGGGGAAATTTTTTGCCAATTTCCTCCAAAATTTAATCACTTTATTAAGGGAATTAATTTATGGCTGGGTTGCATGTTAAAATAAGTTGGATCCCTTTATTTCTTTATTATTCATGGAAGGGGAACCGGTTATCCTTCTGCCTGGAGTAAATGGGTGGACCTAACACTTCTAAATTATCCCGATCATCGAAAACATGTTAGAGGTCTGATTTGACTCTGTTTTCAATTTAGTTGTGGAAAAATTTTTAAACCCTTCCTTTTATGTGAAGGTCTTCCAATAACTTTTTTTAATCCTATGTTCTTTCAAAAAATCTCCCCTTGCCATGGGCTTTAGAAGGAATTTCCCCAACGAAATTGCGTTGATTCATCATCTTTGTATCTCCGGCTGATCAAAAATTTGCTTATATAAGCAGCACCAGCAACAAAGTTCATTGCATTATAAAAAACATCAGTCTGGACATGCCTTTCTGGCTGCAAACCTTCTGAATGGTTTGTTTAAGGTTTCAGCAGACATGTCAGTGGCTACTTGTAGTCATGTTTTGGTGAACAAACGGGTGTTCACCTTCTGGGGCTTTGTCAACTGTTTTTGTCAAAATTATTGGCCCAGTGTAACCCTAAAATGTCACCCAAATGGAGTGACGTGACATCTCGTTCAGATGGATAGGAAATGGCCCAGGATACTGACATACTCCATATCTTTTGACGACATGTAGGCAGTTCTATAATTTTTTTTTCATGCTTTGTCTCTTGAGGTATCCAGAAGGATTGTATGTGACAAAGTGTGTCAGCTACCCCACCATGTAACACGTTACTGTGGGCATTTTAACAATCAGTATTGTTTGCCAATGATTCTTAGGGATCAATATTGGATGTATGGCTTCCTTAGGTAGTGAATAATTAGGGGTTTATTCTTTTATAATCTTTTCTGAGTCGATATCGGCCCAAGAATTAATCATATTAGGTTTCTTTGTGGATTTTCCAGTTTAAAAAATTTGGTCTGTGAAAAACATCTTTCTGTATTTGTTTTACTCAGTATTTAATGGGTTCAGGTAATTCATAATTGGTTTTATCCCATTAATGAATTTAAAGATAAGAGCTGTAACTCTTAAGAGTTTACTAAAGATGAGTATTTAGATCCATCAATGACTATTTCTGGCGTGTCTGCTGTATTTAAACATATTATTTTTGCTGTGTTCAACAGACTGTTTCTTCTGGCATAATGTGAGCTTTTGCTGAGGCCAGTTATTTTCATTAGAGAGCCAGTTCGGTCCGTGGAGCCATAATTCATTATCCACAAATGTCTTGGTGAGACACCACATAACAACATGTCACCTGGATTCTATTCTGTACATAACCAACTTACTGTTGTTATTGCGTAACCACTAGAGAACTGCTTCATTATCACTCCAGATCACGTTTTTTCAATAATGAGATGATCGAGGCACTTTGTTGAGAGAGACAGCTAATTTTGTACCTATCTAGAGTGCTGTCAATTCCAATTGTGATACTGTTCTGACCTTCAGGGGTGCACCCTAGTCTTTGAAGTAATTTGTATACTTCCTTCAGCATTACTCATGTAGCTACAGCGCCATAACCTCTGGTTGACGCATCACAGAACACTTGTAATGTGTACTTATTTCCCCCTGACCTATTTGTCTTGGAAATTTCAGTTGATGAAGTTGTTTAAACTCCTTGGATATTTCATCCCATTCTTGACTCATTTCTAGAGGCAAGTTCCCATCCCAAACTATTTTGAGCTTCCATGCATCTTGCACATTCATTTTATCCTTTATAGTAATTGGTGAGACGAGTCCTAGAGGATCAAAACATTTTGTTCTAATTAAGTCCAAGCTTTTGTTGCAATTAGGGATTTCAGCTTCAGGAAATCTTCTTACATAAGTTCCCTTAATTTAGTTGAATTGGTATTCCACATCCTTAGAAGCATATCTCCTTGTTAGCTTCTCTGTATAAGGATTTCAAATCCTCCTGTTTATTCACAGTACCTTGAAGATTGGCCACATAGAAACTTTTATTTAAGATTTCTTTGAAGGGACTTTCAGATTTCTTCAAATGTGTATTTAGAGTAGCTTCTATCAAGAATGGTGAGGATGTTGCACCAAATAAAAGTGACTTGAAACGATATGTTTTCACAGGACTTTGAGGATCATGTGGATTTTCAGGCCACAAGAATCAGTATAATCTCCATCTATTTCTTGTAGTCCTACTCTTAAGAAAGCTTTGGAAATATCAGCCGTGTAGGCATATGGATTTTGAGAAATTTCATAAGCACGTCTCCATGCTTCTCAGTTAGTGAGGTCCGGTCATCAGACAGTCATTAAGACTTGCTGCATCTTTATTAGCCCGTGTGCTGCAATTGTATACAAGTAGTGGAGTGATTTCCGAATCTTTCCTGACTCGAAGATAAGTCTTCAACTTATCTTCGACTACTTCCTCAATAAAGTTATTGTCCAACTGTTCTTGCATTATATTATCATAGACAGTCAGCAGCTCTTGATTGTTCCTGAGCTCGTGTATTTGTGCTTTCATTTGTCTGAAAGCCATACAATAATTACTAGGCAGATGTGGATTTAATTTCCATGGTAACCTAACCCAATACTGTCCATCTTCATAATTGACATTGTCCAAATATTGGTTATAAGTCTCAGACTCTTGTGTTCTTGGTTTATTTACATCAATTCCTATCACATTTAAATTCAACAACTTATCAACTGGTTCATTAATTTCTTCTAGTAATGATAATTATTGCTGTGGTACATGATCAGCAGTTATTCTTGTAACTAGTACATTTTCCACTGAATCAATATCAGCATCTGTCCCACTTTGAGAGGGAATTGGACCACATATCATGTGACCTCCAGCTGTTTTAGCAAGTGAACATCACGTTTACTTACTATATTTTCCACAAAACAGTGATAGTAATAACTTCCAATGATTAAATCAATTTGACTAATTATGTCCATCTGTATGTCTGGACAGGCTAACTTGACCTTGGCTGCTTTCAGTGCTGCAACTGTTTCTACTACCACAGACTCTACTGTCTTTTTCCTGTTTCCTTGACCAACAGTGAATCTGGCTAGGTCATATGTCTGTTTACAGAACTTTGGAAAAAAACAGCAATATGGGCATAAGTTTCTTTATGCAGTTTATGTAACACTGTTCTTCTTATGAAGAACATTTGTGAGCCTTGATCAAAGTGTTAGCACATTGGTTTTGTGTAATTTATTTAATAACTCAATTCGAGCTATTGGGAGAGCAGTCGATTTAGACTTATCTCTAACATTTAATGTTGTTTTTGTTGACTTCCTGTTTCTGTGAAGTCATCTGTTGGTCATCAAAAGTGCTTGGGCATAATGCTGTATGGTGCATTCCTTGCATTTAAAACACTTCTTCAGTGTGCCTTTACCTCCCTTGTGTTCACCTAAACACTTAGTGCACAGTTTCAGCTGTTAAGCACGTTGCTTCCGTGCCTCCCTTGTTGTGTTTTGAATATAATTCTGCGCCCAATGTGTTTCATCAAAAAGTACACATTTTGGAGTAAGTTTATGTGTGACCGTCTGTGTACTGTCTGTTGTATTCATAGCTTGATAAATGCCTACATATGATTTCCCATTCTGTGTTTTAATGGGAGTAGGTATACTTTTTTATACTGAGTTGAAGGTTTGTTATCCACAGTGGGATTTGTGGATTTATCATCATGTCTCGTTGCTTGCATGCAAGAAACTATTGCTTGTAAACTTTTGCTATTTTCTTCACAGGTGAAATAGCTTTTATTGAACATAATATTTAATATTTCAAAGGTTTGTGGTGACAGCTTATCCTGTACAATACCACTAATAACCCAATCACATTGCTTTAGGTCATATTTAGCGTCTAGATATCTGAGACTATTGTCTAATGTGATCCTAAATATCTGTAAATCTGAAAAACAATGTGTGGGTGGCTTCGAACTTGAGATTCTGACTGCGTGTCTAACTCTGGCTTTGTCAGCATCAAAGTTATTGTCTGATAAGACATATAAGACTACACGATACTTTTCTTTGTCTACTAGAAATGATTTAATCAATTCATAGGGTTCTCCCTTCACATGACATTCCAGATAGTTGAAATTAGCTATTTCATCAATATCAGTTCGTGAATGTACTAGGGACTGAAACCCACTAACAAACTCTTCAGAGTTATGACCTTCAAATATAAGTAATGAGAGTGTAGGTAGGCTAGGTTGTGGTATGTTATTTGTGGCAGTTGTAACAGGTGTTTGACCACTAGTTACAGTAGTTCCTTGTGAAAGAATTTTGTAGCAGGTACAAAGTCTTTCTGCCCATGTTTCTTGTTCAGTACTAAGAAATCACTTTCATAACTTCATCATCTGAATTAACATTCTTCAAACGATTTGAAAGAAGATTAAGTTTTGCTTCCAGCGTATCAAAATCTATATTCGCATTTTGTGTCAACACCTCACAAACAGCAAACAAATCTTCTGTTTGCGTAATTGTTATCTGTAAAGATTTAAACTTAGCATCCAATGATGCCATCATGATCTAGACTATTGATAATAATTCCTAACACTATACTACAAGTGTTTAAACTTCACCACAGTGAACAGCTAAAAGTGTTTGTTGTGATCATGTCAGCAATATCCAGTCAGACACTACTGACCCAGTGACCGCAAACTTGACCTTGGAGGGTACAGGGTACGTTGGCCGAATCTTGATGTCGACTGTTGATGTTCTGGGTTTTTATGCTGCATCATCTTGGGATAATGCTGAGTTGTCGTTTTGTTATACACATCACACTGTATATACATAATAAGGAGAGCAGTCGTAGAGCCAGAAATGAATACGAACAGGTAAGAAGTGAGGCCCAACGACAATATGAAAACGACATAGCAGCGAAAGCCAAATCTGACCCAAAGCTTTTGTACAGCCACATCAGGAGGAAAACAACAGTCAAGGATCAGGTGATAAGGCTAAGGAAAGAAGGAAGAGAGATCACAAGAAACGACTGCGAAGTATGTGAGGAACTATACATGAGATTCAAAGAAGTGTTCACAGAGGAGACAGAAGGAGCTTCAGAAAGACGAATGGAGCCGGACAACATCTCTCCATGGGTCCTGAGAGAGGGAGCAGAGGCGCTATGTGTACCACTAACAACAATATTCAACACATCTATATAAACAGGGAGATTACCTGAGGTATGGAAGACAGCAAATGTAGTCCCAATTTTTAAAAAAAAGGAGACAGACATGAAGCATTAAACTACAGACCAGTGTCTCTGACATGTATAGTATGCAAAGTCAGGGAAAAGATTATCAGGAGAAGAGTGGTGGAACACATAGAAAGGAATGAGCTTATCAACGACGGCCAACACGGTTTCAAAGACGGGAAATCCTGTGTCACAAACGTATGGAGTTCTATAACAGGGTGACAGTAGTAAGACAAGAGAGAGAGGGGTAGGTATATTGAATTTTCTTGGACTGTAAGAAGGCGTTTGACACAGTTCCACACAAGAGATTAATGCAAAAAATGGAGGACCAGGCAGGGATAACAGGGTAGGCACTCCAATGGATCAATAAATACCTGTCAGGAAGACAGCAGCGAGTCATGGTACGTGGCGAGGTGACAGAGTGGGCGCCGGCGATGAGTGGGGTTCCACAGGGGCCAGTCCTAGGACCGGTGCTGTTTCTGGTATTTGTGAACGACATGGTGGAAGGAATAGACTCCGAAGTGTCCCTGTTTGCAGATGATGTGAAGTTGATGAGAAGAATTCAATCGGTCGAAGACCAGGCAGAACTACAAAGGGATCTGGACAGGCTGCAATACTGGTCTAGCAATTGGCTCCTGGTGTTCAATCCCACCAAGTGCAAAGTCAAAGTCATGAAGATTGGGGAAGGACAAAGAAAACTGCAGATGCAGTACAGTCTAGGGGGCCAGACACTACAAACCTCAATCAAGAAAAAAGATCTTGGGGTGAGTATAACACCAGGTACATCTCCTGAGGCGCACATCAAACAGATAACTACTTCAGCATATGGGCGCCTAGCAAACAAGAACAGCATTCCGACATCTTAATAAGGAATCGTTCAGAACCCTGTACATTGTGTACGTAAGGCCCATATTGGAGTATGCAGCACCAGTTTGGAACCCACACCTAGCCAAGCACGTAAAGAAGCTAGACAAAGTGCAAAGGTTAGCAACAAGACTAGTCCCGGAGCTAAGGGGTGTGTTCTATGAGGAGAGGTTAAGGGAAATCGACCTGACTACACTGGAGGACAGGAGAGATAGGGGAGACATGATAACGACATATAAAATACTGTGAAGAATTGACAAGGTGGACAGAGACAGAATGTTCCAGAGATGAGACACAACAACAAGGGGTCACAGTTGGAAGTTGAAGACTCAGATGAATCACAGGGATGTTAGGAAGTATTTCTTCTATCACAGAGTGGTCAGGAAGTGGAATAGTTTGGGAATCGATGTAGTGGAGGCAGGTATCATTAATAGTTTTAAGAAGAGGTGTTTTTCTTTTTTTTAATCCTCCAATAGAGGAGGGGTATCAGCCCTTTCTGCCCCTTCTGCCCTTAGGAGCCCAGCCCTTAGAAAAGGCCCAGACAGCGTGTCTGGCTTCTTGGTCAGTTTAATTGGTAACAGATGAAGAACTAGGAGTCACATAGTCGTTGACCAGAGTTGCAAGGAGTGTGAGTGATAGACATTTGATATAAATGTGACTCTTTGCCATTACAGGAAAGTTAAAAGAAACTGTTGTATCAGTTTCTACACTTGACTTTACAATCATGTGCTTCAGTGATCGAAATATTTAGAGAACATAAGCATTTGAATTGGAAATTGTTGCAGTGTTTTGCCAGTGTTGAAATTGAGCTGAGGTCAGCGAAACCGGGCAAACCAAGCTGCGGGGCGCAGGAGGGCAGTAAGTTGAACTCAGCAACGAAAGAGAAGGGATATGCGGCACGAGATTTACCTAACAAAGGGACCTTCGTCATGCATCTTCGATTTCCTATTCAATCTCCACTAACGTTGGTAAATTGGATAAGAACTCTGTTCCAGCGCATTTAGTGATAATCATAAAATTGCGGTATATTCAGAAGTGTGCGCAGCTTCTTATTACTGCAAAACAACTTAAATTGTTGAATGTAAAGAGACAGTTATGAGTTTGCTTCGTCTAACGAGGCAGTGACTCTTCAGCAGCGTTCTTCAATCAAGACAGCGATCTCCGGGTGTGAATTAAGGGTCCGATACAAATACCCAGGTAAGTCTGCTTAAACCTAGATGTAAACCTACTGCGCAGTTAGGAAGGTATAATTTGTTTTAGGCAGATTTATCATTCACCCAGTGATACACGGGCGATACGCCCAAAACACGTGAGTGTCCATCTCAGTCTTTATTTAATGACTGACGATATGGCATAACCTCTTTGAGGTAATAATATAATACTCATGTGTGCATTTATTCTACTATACAGCTCAGAGGGAATGTGACCATATGCATCAACCAACGACTTTTGAGATGGCTGTGGAGTCATGGATGCATCAACAAGCTAAGTAGCTTAATTACAGTCCACATAACTTGTACCATTCCCCCACAAGTTGGCTTTAGAAATATCAGCCGTGTAGGCATATGGATTTATGCGAAATTTCATAAGCATGTCTCCAAGCTTCTCAGTTAGTGAGGTCCGGTCATCAGACTTGCTACTTCTTTTTTTGCACTTGCACTGCAATTGTATACAACACGTAGTGGAATTGTTTCAGAATTTTTGCTGACTCCATGGTGTGGTAGATAATGAGCATGTGTCTTCAACTTATCTTTGACTATTTCTTCAATTAATTTATTGTCTAACTGTTCTTGTATGATATTATCATAGACAGTCAGCAGCTCTAGATTCTTCCTGAGCTCATGTATTTGTGTTTCATTTGTCTGAAAGTCATGCGATAATTGCTAGGTAGATGTGGTGGATTTAATTTCCATGGTAACCTAATCCAAAACTGTCCATCTTCATATTTGACAGTGTCCAAATATTGGTTATAAGTCTCAGACTCTTGTGGGCTTGGTTTATTTACATCAATACCCATCGCATCTAAATCCCACAACTTATCAACTGGTGCATTCATTTCTTCCAATAATGATATTTTTTGCTGTGGTACATGATCAGTAGTTATTATTGTAACTAGTACATTTTCTACTGAATCAATATCAGCTTCTTTCCCGCTTTGAGAGGGAATTGGACCACATATCACATGGCTTCCAGCTGTTTTCAGCAAGTGAACATCATGTTTACTTACTACATTTTCCACAAAACAGTGATAGTAATCACTTTCGATTATTAAATCAATTGGACTAATTGTGTCCGTCTGTATGTCAGGACAGGCTAACTTGACCTTGGCTGCCTTCAGAGTTGCAACTATATCTCTTAATCCCCGGATCTTCACTGACTTAGGCAAATCATCGACTCCCACAGCTTCTACTGTCTTTTTCCTGCTTCCTTGACCATCAGTGAATCTGGCTAGGTCATATTTCTGCTTACCAGAACTTTGGAAAAATCCAGCTATATCTAACTGTATTTTGGCATGGGGTTATTTATTCAGTTTTTGCAACACTGTTCGTCTTATGAAAGACCTTTGTGAGCCTTGATCAAATAGTGTTAGCACATTGGTTTTGTGTAATTTATTGGATAACTCTACTCGAGCTATTGGGAGAGCAGTTGATTTAGACTTATCTCTCACGCTGTTTGTTGACTTCCTGACTCCGAGGAAGTTGATTGTTCAGCATAAGTGCTTGGGCATAATGCAGCATGATGCATACCCATGCATTTGAAACACTTCTTCAGTGAGCATTTACCTCCCTTGTGTTCACCTAAACACTTAGTGCACCTTTTCAGCTGTTGAGCACGTTGTTTCTACGCCTCATTTGTTGTGTATTGAATGCAATACTGTGCCCAATGTGTTTCATCACAAAGTACACATTTTGGAGTACGTTTATGTGTGACAGTCTGTTTACTGTCTATTGTGTTCACAGCTTGATAAGTGCCTACACGGGATTTCCCATTATGTGGTTTAGTGAGAGTAGGTATACTCTTTTTGTACTGAGTTGAAGGTTTATTATCCACAACAGGATTGGTGGATTTCTCATCTTGTCTCGTTGCTTGCATGCATGAGACTATTGTTTGTAAACCATTGCTAATTTCTTCACAAGTGAAATAGTGTTTATTGAACATAATATTTAAACGTTCAATGGTTTGTGGTGACATTATATTAGATCATATTTAACTCCTAGATTTCTGAGACTATTGTCTAATGTGATCCTAAATGACTGTAAGTCTGAAAGACAATGTTTGGGTGGTTTCAAGCTTGATATTATGACTGTGTCGTGCCGATTAGGTAAAACTGGTCAATTAGCATGAACTCATCTAAAATTAAGTCATTTCTAAAATTGTACCAAGAGAAAATTTGAAAACCTACCTAACCTTATTACAACAAGCACAATTTAATTTAGCCTAACCCAACTAAATATATTTTAGATACGTTAACAATAATTTTATAATAAACAAACACAATGAAATATATTTGTTTCGTTAGGTTCAGAATGTTTTTTGCGAAATTATTGCATACACAAATTTTAGCTTGTCTTATATGGCAAGATGAGCGTTGCTATTTAAGCCAAAATCGCAAATTTTACCTAATAGGCACGACAACTGCATGTCTAACCCTGGCTTTGTCAGCATCAAGAAAATTATCTGCTAAGACACGTAAGGCTAGAGCATAATTGACTTTGACCACCGGAAATGATTTAATCAGTTCATATGGTTCTCCTTTCGCGAGATATATGAGATAATTGAACTTAGCTATCTCATGTATATCAGTACGTGAATTCACTAAAGAATGAAACCCACTATTAAACTCTTCATAATTGTTGCCTCCAGATATAGGCATAGCCTGGGTTGGCAGTTGAGGTAGTTGAACACCAGGTGTGGCAGGTGTTGGGACAGGTGTCTGACATCTAGTTACAGTAGGTCTCTGTGACAAAGTTTTGCGGCGGGTAGCCTGTATCCAAGACACTTTTAATTTCTTCCTCTGATGGGTTGCAATCTAAAAATTCACTTTCATAAATCTCATAATCTGAATTAATGATTTTCAGACGTTTGTTAAGTAATTCAGATTTTATTTCCAACTCATCATAGTCTATATTTGTGTCTTGGGTTAAACCTATACAGACTGAAATTAATTGTTCTAATTGGGTAATTTTCGTCTGTAAGGATTTTAATTTTGTGATTAATGACATTTTTGATAGAATAATGACTAGCAACACAGAGTGTTTACCTATCCAACACTTTTTTTAATTTCTTCCTCTAAATAGTAGCTCGTACATAATCACCTTTGCATAATCACAATCTGAATTCTGATTTTAAAGACGTTTGTTAAGTAATTTCAGATTTTATTTAACTCATCATAGTCTATATTTGTGTCTTGGTTAAACCTATACAGACTGAAATTAATTGTTCTAATTGGGTAATTTTCGTCTGTAAGGATTTTAATTTTGTGATTAATGACATTTTTGATAGAATAATGACTAGCAACACAGAGTGTTTAAAACTCAGCCAACAGCTTGAGTTTGTTTTGAATGTGTCAGGGAATTACTGAACTAGTAGCCGTGACATGAAGGTCAGTGGCCTTGGAGGATGCATATGGACGAACCTGAATTGCTGTCTCAGCTAAAACAGTGTGTCACAGTACTGACGTCACTTCACACATTAATAACTATATAAATGCATAAATGTATATCACACATATATATTCAATGTTTATATACTTATATATACATCAAATGATAATATGAAAGTTTAAACTAAATATAACTTCCTATATTATATAAGAGACAAACATAATACACAGTTTTTTCTCTTAATTTGTCTATAAACATTATAAACACTTGTGTGTATATATACACTATATGTATATACACATTCAGAGACCAGCTGTGTGCCAGTCTGCTTCTGTCACCATTTCTGCTGGCGAGTGGAGCTTTATGGGTGAGTCGTACCCCCAGTGGGTACTGTCCACCAACTATAGGTGACCCGACTACTGCTTTTTTTGACTTGCGCTGCCTGTCCATGCTCTTTGAATGAGAGTAGGGACTCATATATTCTAGTTTCTTTTTTAAAAACACTAGTTTTACAGCTTTCTCGAAGGACCTTGGATCGTAGACACTTATACACTGGAGTATAAGTCTTTAGACCATTATGTGTCCACTTTACCCGGTTCGAATACGACCAACTTGTGGGGGAATGGTACAAGTTATGTGGACTGTACTTAAGCTACGTAGCTTGTTAATGCATCCATGACTCCCAAGCCATCTCACAAGTCGTTCGTTGATGCATATGGTCACATTCCCCTCTGGGCTGTATGGTAGAATAAATGCACACATGAGTATTATATCGTTGCCCCAAAGGAGTGTATGCCATATCGCCAGTCATTAAATAAAAACTGAGATGGACACTCACGTGTTTTGGGGGTATCGCCCGTCTATCACCAGGTGAATGATAAATCTGCCTAAAACAAATTATGCCTTCCTAACTGCGCAGTAGGTTTACATCTAGGTTTAAGCAGACTTACCTGGGTATTTGTATCGGACCCTTAATTCACACCCAGAGATCGCTGTCTTGATTGAAGAACGCTGCTGAAGAGTCACTGTCTTGTTAGACGAAGCAAACTCATAACTGTCTCTTTACGTTCAACAATTTCAGTCTTTTTGCAGTAATAAGAAGCTGCACACACTTCTGAATATACCACAATTTTATGATTATAACTAAACACGCTGGAACAGAGTTCTTATCCGATTTCCCGACGTTAGTGGAGATTGAATGGGAGATCGAAGACGCACGACGAAGGTCCCTTTGTTAGGTTAAATCCCCGCACCGCATCTCCCTTCTCTTTCGTTGCTGAGTTCAATCTACTGCCCTCCTGCGCCCTGCAGCTTGGTTTGCCCGGTTTCGCTGACCTCAGCTCAATTTCAACACTTGCAAAACACTGCAACAATTTGCAAATCAAATGCTTGAGTTCTCTAAATATTTTGATCACTGAAGCACATGACTGTAAAGTCAAGTGTAGAAACTGATACAACAGTTTCCTTTAACTTTCCTGTTATAGCAAAGAGTCACATTTATATCAAATGTCTATCACTCACACTCCTTGCAACTCTGGTCAAGGACTACGTGACTCCTGGCTCTTCATCTGTTACCAAGAAGCCAAACATGCTCTCTGGCCCTTTTCTAAGGGCCGGGCCCCTAAGGGAGAAGGGGCAGAAAGGGCTGATACTCCCTCTCTTGGAGAATTTTCTCCACAAGATATGATAAAGCTCATGGTGCAGGTAGAGTGACCCAGTAGTGGCCAGTGAAGAGGCGGGAGCCAGAAGCTAGGACTCGACCCTGCAACCACAACTAGGTGAGTACAACTATGTGAGTACATTATATATCATACATATAAATTTCACTGCTAATGTATATATGAAAGCTTAAACTTAATATACTTCCTTAAAATATGTAAGAGAATTTATATCTATAAACTATAAACACTGTGTATATATACACATTCAGACAAACTGAACGTCTTTGGTTTGTTGATGCTGTGTAAGTTGAGAGTGAAGCGAGAGTGGATGAGCTGTGCTGGGCGAGTGTCTCCCATTTTCTATTATCTAGCAAGGCAGATGCCTCTCACTCACCATTTTCTTTTATTTACTTGCCTTTTCGAAGAACCTTAGGTTCTTAACTAATTGTACATTGTAGTACAAATTTTTGGACCATTATGTGGCCACTATCAGGTTCAAGCATGACCATATTGTAAGGAATTGGATTAAAAATAAGGATATAAATGAACTGTACTAAGTTACTTAGCTCACTGACAGCTCCACGGCTTCACAGTCATCCCCAAAGACATTTTTGAGGAGTTGTCACTCCAACCCTTAGGGCTCTCAGAAAATTAAAATTGTAAGTATAATTGCCCCTGTGGAACATGTCAATATATCATTCAGTAACTGAATACTGAATAATGAATAAAGGGTTAATATGGTAACACCAAATAAGGCATGAACTAGTGTCTTTCAATCTTTGTCCTTTCACAGTAATGCCACTTCATTGTAATTGTTCTGCTTTGAATGTTGAGATTGTCTTTGATGTATAGAAACATGTGATTCACTAGTCTTTTCGGGTAGCGGGAAACACAAGTTCCCTGCACCAGTTCTTAACACAATCTGCCCTGTGGCAGCGTGCCCTCTCTGCACTTGCTTCCTTTCCCACAAGGAATCAGTTGATTGCAGCATTATTTCCCTTCTTTGCTACACACTGCAACAACAGTTAACGTAAAATGCTTGATTTCTTGTTGTCTGGACATAGACGATAGTTTATGATAGCCTTAACATGTAAAATTTTCCTACTACGGTTAGAGAGTCATTTTCCTCAATTCTCTGTCACTCGTATTACACTAATACTACTCCTCAGAGGTGGCGTACACGTGACCACGTTCTACTCTGGTATGAACATGTGTTACAAATTAAACTGTTGATCAGAAGCAAGAGAGGCTATCAGTCCCCCTGGAGGGCTGAGTCCCTCAGGGGGCTAAAAGGGGCTGTTACCTCCCCTTTCTGGAGAAATTCTCTCCATATATTTTATGCTAATACTCTTTTATTAAATATCTACTAATCTTTAACTATGTTTATTTTCTGTAATTTGCCTGTTATATGTAACTTACCCTAGCTTATCAGTATTTTTGCTATCCTATACAACTTTTTATTTTCCTCTGTTTTATATTCATACTAGCCTATGTTTCACGTTTTATTTGGCGCATTTGCCATATTTTCACAGATATGTTCATTCTTTTGCGTCTTATAATTGTGTTAAGTTATATTGGGTGTTAACTGTATTTCAGCTAATGTCTTTCTTTTTTTTTGTAGAATCTTAAAGTTGATAAGGGAATTATTTGTTATTGTTTTGATGAATGTGAAGTATTGTCTTGTTCTGGCTTGTGTGTTTTGTGACATTATTAACAACCAGGTAACCCCCCAAAAAAAAAAAAAAAAAAAAAAGATGATGCCTAAGATTTAGTAGAAGCTTACAGGTTGGCCAAACGAGACACCCCTGAAGAGATGCCTAAGAGTAAGCAGAATCAACTAGAGATGCTGAGGAAAGGAGATAGTTGCTACAGACGTTGAAAACCTGGAGGATCAGATCAAGCTTTTAATCTGGGATATGGAAGATCTCAGTAGCAGCCTGAAGAAGGAATGTAAAAGGCATTTAAGTCAAAGGAGGTAACCCCAGACAGTATGGTAAAGCAAAGGAGTTCCTTGGGAACTGTGATGGATGGTAGTTCTGGTATTAGGAAGCATGTTCTACAATAATATTGGGGATGATCCTAAAAATAATCTATATATATTTGCTGCTGGTAATTTTGTTTTTTCTTTGGTGTTAACAATTTCAGATTCCCTTGTAATGTGTTTATTAAATTATAAGTGGTTTTATTTGGGTATGTTTTATTTCTCCCTTTGAGCCATGTATGTAAGGTCCATTTGTCAGAGGTTATATTGAATAAAATATTGAGATAATTTTTTGGGGGGAGAGTCAAGCCCCTGATAAGGTGGCTTGACTGCTCAATTTTTAGAAGAAGCTACCTTAAGAACCAGTACTTATCATCATAATAAAATATAATATAATAATAATATTTTTATTTCATTGCAAGTTTACAACGAGATTTTCTAATTACAGTTATGAATTGAAGTGCAAAGAGCCACTATCGTGCCATGGCATTATGGCCAGACTAAATCTAATGGCTTATAGACTATTTAATACTAGAGAAATTGGTTAAGTTTGTTATAGTTTAACATTAGCTTATGCTTAAGGAAGATAATAAGTTTACTCAAATTACAATCTGAGGATATTAATTGTGACAAGTTGAAAGTGTTTTGTAGGATGAATTATATCAACAGCAAATAATGAAATTATATTATGGAAAAATAATACTGAGCGTTGTTGAAAGTAGTTTACAGTAGTTGAGGGTGAGTAGGTGGTTTTTGAGAAGAGTCTTAAATTGATGTTCAGACTAGGTTATTTTAGTATTTGCTGGTAATGGATTCCAATTTTTAAAAAAGGAGACAGAAAAGAGGCACTAAACTATAGACCGGTGTCACTTACATGTATAGTGTGCAAAGTCCTGGAGAAAATCATCAGGAAAAGAATGGTGGAACACCTTGAGCTGAACAGGATAATAAACACCAGACAGCACGGATTCCGGGAAGGCAAATCCTGTGTAACAAACCTCCTAGAGTTCTATGATAAAGTAACATAGGTAAGGCAGGAGAGAGAAGGGTGGGTTGATTGCATTTTCCTGGACTGCAGGAAGGCCTTCGACACAGTTCCTCACATGAGATTAGTAAAGAAATTGGAAGAACAAGCAGGTATAACAGGAAGGGCACTGGAATGGATCAGGAGGGAATACCTCAAAGGGAGGCAACAACGGGTCATGGTGCGTGGTGAGGTATCACAGTGGGCGCCTGTGACGAGCGGTGTACCGCAGGGGTCAGTCCTAGGACCAGTGTTATTCCTGGTATATGTAAATGACATGACGGACGGGATAGACTCCGAAGTGTCTCTATTCGCGGATGATGTGAACATAATGAGGAGAATCACATCGGAAGAGGACCAGGCAGGGCTGCAAACAGACCTAGACAAGCTCGACATCTGGTCTAGCAATTGGCTTCTTGAATTCAATCCCTCCAAATGCAAAGTCATGAGGATCGGAGAAGGGCAAAGAAGACCGCTGACAGAGTACAAGCTAGGCGGACAAAGGCTACAAACCTCGGCAAAGGAGAAAGACCTTGGAGTGAGTATAACGCCAAGCACGTCTCCGGAGGCACACATCAACCAGATAACTGCGGCAGCATATGGGCGACTGGCAAACCTAAGATTAGCGTTCCGTTACCTTAACAAGGAATCGTTCAAGACACTGTATACCGTGTACGTCAGGCCCATACTAGAATATGCAGCACCAGTCTGGAACCCACACCTGGTCAAGCACGTAAAGAAACTAGAGAAAGTGCAAAGGTTTGCGACAAGGTTAGTTCCACAACTCAGGGGTCTGTCTTATGAAGAAAGATTGAGGAAATAGGACTAACAACACTGGAGGAAAGAAGGGTCAGAGGAGACATGATAACGACATACAAAATACTGCGGGGAATTGACAAGGTAGATAGTGACAGGATGTTTCAGAGAGGGAACACAGAAACAAGGGGACACAACTGGAAGCTGAAGACTCAGATGAGTCAAAGGGATGTCAGGAAGCATTTCTTCAGCCACAGAGTAGTCAGGAAGTGGAATAGTCTAGAGAAACATAAAGTGGAGGCAGGAACCATACATAGTTTTAAGACAAGGTATGATAAAGCTCATGGAGCAGGGAGAGCAGAGACCCAGTAGCAGACAGCGAAGAGGCGGGGCCAGGAGCTGAGTCTCGACCCCTGCAACCACAATTAGGTGAGTACAATTAGGTGAGTACACGGGGTATATCAAAAAGTGATCTGTGTTTTGTGTTATGGTCATAGGTCCTGTTAAAGTTGGTGAGGAGAATTTTAAGTGAAGGGTTTATATTTGAGTGTAGAGTTCTATGTATGTAGTAGGCACAAGACTAAGTGTGAATGTTCTTTATGGTGAGTAGTTTTAGACTTTTGAATATTGGTGGAGTGTGCTGTCTAGAATGGGATTTTGTTATCATTCTGACTGCAGCCTTTTGCTGGGTTATGAATGGTCTAAGGTGATTTAATGTTGTTGATCCCCATGCACAAATTCCATAGGTGAGATAAGGGTAGATGAGTGAATGATACAGTACAAGGAGAGCTGAATGAGGCACATAGTAGCGTATATTTGATAGTATGCCTACTGTTTTGAGATTTTCTTGGAAATTTGTTGTATGTGTGTTTGGAATTTGAGGCTACTGTCAAGGTGGATTCCTAGGAATTTTCCCTCTGTGAGTCTTGTGATGGGTGATCCATTGAGCGTTATGTTAAGTGGAACATTTGTAGCTCTGTTTCCAAACTGAATGAAATAGGTTTTGTCAGTATTGAGAGTAAGCTTATTAGTCGTCATCCATGTAGATATTTTTTTTTTGTAATTCAGCATTAACATTGTTGGCTAGTATGACTGGGTTTGGGTGAAAGAAGACATATGTAGTGTCATCTGCAAATAATATGGGTTTGAGTAGTTGTGATGCATTCGGTAGGTCATTGATGTAAATGAGGAAGAGGAGTGGTACTAGGACACTTCCTTGTGGGACACCGAATGTAATTTGTTGTGAGGAAGAGTTAGCTCCATTTGTGTACACTATTGGCTTCTGTTACTTAGGTATGACTTTAGGTCATTGAGTGAGTGCCCTCTTATACCATAATGTTCTAATTTTGTGAACAGTAAATCATGGTCAACTGTATCAAAAGCTTTACGTAAATCAATGAAGATTCCCAGTGGGACCTCTTTCTTCTCAAGAGCGGTGTATATTAGCTCTAGCATGAGTATAATAGCATCATTTGTGTTTTTTTAGTCCTGAATCCAAACTGACAGGGGTTGAGAACAGAGGTAAGTTAGATATTGGTCGTCTGCTTGATCACCTCCCTCGTGGATCGGGTGACCCTCGCTATTTTGAGGATTGGTTGGAAGGTTGAGGATTCAATGGATTTGTTGAAGAGTGTTACAATAATTGGAGACAATACCTGATAAGTTTTTTTGTACATAAAAGGTGGTAAGCTGTTTATGTTTCTTGCCTTGTTTTTAAGGGTTTTGATGAACAGTGCGACTTCCATTGGGTTGGTTGGAGCTAAGAATAGTGTATTCGGGTAGGTGTTGGTGAGTTAGTCTGATGGACGGGTGTTTGAGCTTGGGATCTTACTTGCTAGATACTTTCCTATGGTGGAGAAACAAACATTAAGTCTTATAACTATCCTGTATTATTTCTCACTGGGTTTTCTCTGAAGAAGGGGTTCTAGGAGATAATTACTGTTGTATTGAAACACACTGGTGGATGGTAACTGTGTATTGACTTTGTCAGTGATGAGGGAAATTCCCAGCCTAACCTGTCAGCCTTGAAGCGGTCCTTGGGCTGGCATCTCACATGAGGGACTCATGACGTCACAGGTTGAAAGGGAGCCTAACTATAATATGCTGGTACTATGATATACTACACAAGTATATTATATATGGTTCAGTACATACATTACTGACAGCTCAGTCATGTTACAAATTGCGTCTCGACATAGAATACAACTCTATGGGCTGATCAGGCAGGTGGCTCTGGGCTGATTCTATACAATAGGAAACACATATATAACATAGAACTAATCACCGAATTGATAATAGGATTTAATCGACTGAATGGATACTTATATAATGGATCTTACTGTAATGGATTACAAATTATAGTATATGTACAAAGGATAAAATTGATCGATCGATCTGTATTCATGCACTCTACGGGTTCTGAGGAAGAATATATTTACAAAGAAGAAAGTTTTAACAGAAAGGATAGACCTGGCGTGCACAAGTCATACTGTTAAATCCCAGAATTCGAAGGGAACGTGAACACACACACATACAAAAAAAAAAATTCTGCATACTGATCATCTGATAACAAATCACACAGTCAACAATTTCTTTTAACTGAATCATCTAACTATACAGGCTATGTACATTTAACCCCAACTCTGCTAGGGTAAGGTTTTAATATGCAGAATGGCTATCATCTCTGGGTGGATCAAATTATTTTGCTATTGACAACACATCCCTAGGTTGAGGAGCTTCTAAATGGGTATTTTCAAAAGAAACTAGAGGATTTCTCAATACTTGTTGTGTATGCAAGGAGTAATGACATTCAGGCTGTTCCTCTGGCTGATTACTAGAAGTAGAGGGTACAGGGTCTGACGGATTGTCATTGTCAGTCACAACAGTCTGGTTGTCAGGGACCTCGTCTTTATCACATACTAACTTCATATGGTCCAAATTCGAGTCTTTACATTTACCAGTACTTAATTCTCTAACTTTATACTTATTGCCGTTGATATGTTCGACTACTCGACAAGGACCGATAAACTTTTTGTCAAGCTTAGGATGTTTTGTTAAAGTTAGTCAGCATCACTCTCGAACCTACTTTAATTTTGGTCAGTTTTGCACGAGCATTAGTAACACTTGTAAATTCTGCTGTTGATTTATGAAGTGTTTCACGGATTATTCTGAAAACACTTTGAGCTTGGCTGGTACGAGTTGCTGTGAAATCATCAGTTATAAGTTGGTTTCGGAATCAAATATAACAACTCATCAGGCAAACATTTATCGACACCGTGCAATGCATAATGTGGAGTGTCACATATTGAAGCATTATAAGCAGAATTTATTGCACACTGAATATCTGGTATAACTTCATCCCAGGTTGCACTATTGGGATTGACAGTAGCTCTCAAGACATCAAGTACTTTCTTATTGGTTCTTTCTGCTAAACCATTACTTGCAGGATGGTGAGGATCAATGGTTGATTTAGTGATCTTATACAAAGCATACAATTTTTTTTTTTTTTTTTTTTTTTACAAACGATTGGGTTTAGTTCTGACTCTTTTTCTTCGCCTGCAACTCTTCCTCTCACCGGCTATTCTTCGTCTGTCCCCACTTCCCCCTCGCCCCTAGTGAGTCTTTACTTGTGAGTCCTTGAACTGAACTGAATACAAGTTTTCTAGGATCACATTACAGAATTCACCTCCATTATCTGTTACTAGAGATTTAGGAGAGGTATGTCTACAGATTATATGTTCCTTAAATGCTTTAGCTACTGTCTCGCCAGTCTTATCTCCAATTAAAACTAACTCACAATATCTGGCGAAATGATCTACCATCACACACAGAAATTTATTGCCTTGCAGTGTGCATTGAAAATTAGTTAACAAATATACTGCAACTCTTTCCCATGGTTCACTAGTAGTGGGATACTCCTGGATAGGATTAGGACAGTTGACATTACATTTATGTTGCATACAAACACTACATTTCTTAACATACTCAGCGATATAGGTTGCCATACGAGGCCAAAAGTACTTCAATTTGGCTTGTTTAACAGAACAATCCATATCAGGGTGTGCAACACCTGGTACATCATGAACTAGCTTCAAGGCTACATTCACTAGTGACTGACGAATTACTAACTGGCATACACATCTACTAGGAGAACCCAGCTCGGTTGTACGACACAGCAATTCTTGGTTCATGACAAAGTCACTGATGGGTGCTGGTGGCATCACAGTCAGCATGAGATCTTCCTGGAGCAGGAATCGAATCACACCAGACCACATGGGATCTGTTCTTGGAGCATTCTTTACATCCTCTTCACTGAATGGATGATCTGCAGTTACTATACTAACATGTCGCAATAACGCATCTGCAACTACAGTTCTTAAACTGAATTTTCTATCTGTAGCTCAGGACTTATTATAACTTTCCTACTGAAGGAATGAACAAACTCGGTGGAGTGGATGTACTTTCCCTAGTTGAAATAGTTAATGCTATAACACAAAATATTAGCAAAGGAGAAACAGCTCTTACTATCTCTTACAGCATATAATAATTGCTTGACATACAATGCTTTACTTCACAAGGATTTACTGCCAACTATTATAATATCACTATATTATCCTAGTGGCAACTGAGTACACTAGCCACAGAAACATCTTTCTGCAATAACTTGTGCATCAGCAAGAGATGGCAGAACTCATTGCAAGTGCTATAGCAGTGATAGTTCTCTCAGTACTCAAGGTTGTCTGGGGTACCTCAGACACCCGAAGTAAATGGACACTATCTTGCATGTAAGATATTGTTGGGACTGAATTCCAGACAGGAGTGACAGTTTTACTAGTGCCTGACCACTTGGCTACATTAATAAATACTTCACAAAATCTATAAGATCTTAATCTGAACTTGACATTCCGAAGCACTGTGACAATTCTCAGATACAAGCTGTGAGAACAAACATATTGCTCAAGAACTAGATACTGTCTTTTAGTCGGTAAGGGACTACTAATAGGACTTTGCACTGATGCTTTACTGCCTTTACTGGCAAAAATATCTGAGTTATCACCTGAATTTACTTGAAACATGATTGCAGAGAATTTGAACGAGAATTAAATATATATATATATATATATATATATATATATATATATATATATATATATATATATATATATATATATATATATATATATATATATATATTATATATATATATATATAGATTTAGATTTCAAGAATGCATTTAATCTCCTGAAAAGGGACGTAGTATTAGCAGCTGTACAAGAACATTTTCCAGGTCTCTTCCCTTTTGTTTCAGCTGGATATAGCAAGGAATCAATGCTCCTGTTTGGAGAGCATGAAATCACATCATCAGAGGGTGTCCAGCAAGGGGACCCTCTCGCACCATTTCTCTTCTGTATAGCAGTTACGGAAATCACAGTAAGACTGACCAGTGAGCTAAACATCTGGTTCCTGGATGATGGCACACTAGCAGGTACAAAGGAGTCCCTTGTAGATGATCTTACACAGGTGATGACACGGAGACAGGAAATGGGTCTCATCCTGAATCCATCCAAATCTGAAATCATCTCAGTCAATCAACAAGTGATAGATGCAGTGTTATCAAAACTACCAGGAGCAACAGTCATTGCCCCTACTGATAGTGTCTTGCTTGGAGCACCTCTGGGAAGCGAGGCAATTGACACAATTCTCAGGAAGAAACTGGAAGAATTGAGGAGAATGGAACAACGAATAGGCATTCTTGACACCCATGATGCCTTGTACTTTCTCCCAAAATGCTTGAGTCTGCCCAGGTTGACATATTTCCTAAGATGTGCTCCTTCATATGATAACCCTATACTGCACGAATATGACAGCATCCTGAGGCAGATCTTTACTAAAGTACTTAACCTTACTCTAGAAGATGGGCAGTGGGACCAAGCTACACTCCTAGTCAAACTAGGAGGCATTGGTGTCCGCAAGTCATCTCAGATTGCTCTACCTGCTTTCCTGTCTTCATGCATTGCATCCAGAGGGCTTGTAGCAGCAATTCTCCCTGAACATCTTAGGGACACGACTGGAATCCATGACCAAAAGTTCGTTGATGGAGCTAGGATCTGGGATAACCTAACAGGCTCTGAAACCAGGCCTGCTCCCCCCAACAACTACAAACAGTCGCACTGGGATGGCCCAATAGTAGAGAATATAGCCACAGCAATGCTTCAGAGTGTGTCAGGGAAGGATAGAGCCCGCCTCCTTGCAGTGAGAGCTCCTCATGCAGGGGACTTTCTTTTAGCTGTTCCCAACTCCAGCCTTGGCACACGCCTCGACCCACAGACCATCCGCATTGGTGTTGCCCTTCGACTTGCCGCCCCTATTCTCGCCGAACACAGGTGTATTTGTGGCAGTGAAGCAGCAGACCGATTCGGGTACCATGGTCTTGTGTGTCGTAAATCGGAGGGAAAGATTGCAAGACATGAAGAGGTTAATAACATTATCAAGAGGAGCCTCACAACAGCCGGATGCCCAGCAGTAAGGGAACCACCCCAACTATGCAGATCTGATGGCAGCCAAAAGCGTCCAGATGGTATCACCCTTCAAGCCTGGACAGACGGCAACCAGGTGGTGTGGGACTACACATGTGCATCTACCTTGGCTGATACCTATCTCCAATACACCAGGGAGGAAGGAGGGGCAGCTGCCACCTTCAGGGAGTCCCAGAAGTCGAGAAAATATGGAGAACTTGCCCATCATTATATGTTTGTTCCCATAGGCTCAGAGACCCTTGGCTCATGGGGAAAGAGTGCATCTAAGTTCCTCAAGGAGCTGGGCAAAAGACTCAACAGGGTAACTAGGGATCCCAGGGCAGCTAGTTTTCTGTTCCAGCGACTCAGCGCTGCTGTTCAGAGGGGTAATGCATGCTGTATTCTGGGCACGCGCCCCAGCTCGGAAGAGCTGGATGAGATTTTCGCATTATAATCAGTGACAAACATGTAACAATATGTACTAGACATGTATCTCTCACCTCGTGTACTGTATATGCCATCTTTATATCAACAATGTATCTCTTAAATCTTTTGTACCATATTATGTAATAAAATATACCTATTGGTAATATATATATATATATATATATATATATATATATATATATATATATATATATATATATATATATATATATATATATATATATATATATATATATATATATATATATATATATATATATATATGGCACAATATAGCTTAACTGGGATTAACGATGATTAACTACTCTGCATAAGCAATAAGAATGTACGAGACACACTTTAGAGCAATGAAAACTCACTGAAAATTACTTGGAAGCCTTACTTTAATTTGAGTTGTCTTTACTCTCAATTTCAACAAAGAAATGTAATAGAAAAATAATAAATAAATGCAAAAAACAATAAAACAGAAGCAATAATTCTTATGCAATGAAAAACATTCTAATAAAACAAGTTACTAAAAATAGCACAAAACCTAGAAAATATGAACTGAGAACACAATTGAAATAAATATACTACTTAAATCACTGAGAAGATTGCACTGAATTATGATTTATCACTCTTGAAAACTTAAACAATTACTTGAACACAACAACAAGATAAAAAATTTATGAAAGCAATATTGAACACTGTAAAAATGAAATTGCACACAAATCAGTGGCAGAAAGAATCAAGTAATCAATAAAAAAATGTGCAGGGGAAAAATCCAGTTCAAAGAAAAATAAAGATATTAAGAATTAACTAGTTTGAACACTCTTACTCTTAGTTGCAAATTAAGCAAAACAATTTAACTGAATTAGCACAAACACTCAAACAATTCACTAAGAACACTTACTTTAATTAGTCAAACTTAAGAGTGAACTTGTTCAAACAACACATCAACATGAATAAAAATTAAACAAGATACAGAACAGGAAAATAAAAAAAAAACACTTACAGGCTGCAAGAGTACAGAACATCAAGGTACACTCACAGGTGGAATCAATGGGTAAGACTTGATATGACAACATAAAAAGATTTATATGCTTGACTCAGAAGATATGGCACTATGGTCTGTGGAATTTAAAACAATTGAGACACTGGGTATATAATAGTAGGCTCAATGAGTGGTGCACACTGAAAATGGTATTTCAATAAACTGGGAAAAATGTAGATACTGGGACAATACAAATTGCTGGGGAAAATTAATAGTACACACTAACAAAATTAACTAGAGAACACAATAATAAGGGAACACAAGGCGTTAAAGGAAAATTTATGTCACAAGGAGTAACTTGCTTAAACTGAGCACAATACTGCACACAATATTTAGGTAATAATACTTACTTGCAGAAAATAAGAAAAAGTTTTGGAGTGAGATAAACAAGTTAAGAAAGCCTAGGGAACGAATGGATATGTCAGTTAAAAACAGAGTAGGGGAATTAGTAGATGGGGAGTTGGAGGTATTGGGTAGATGGCAGGAATATTTTAAGGAACTTTTCAATGTCAATGAAGAAAGGGAGGAGGTAATTTCATGCTCTGGTCAGGGAGGTATAGCATCTTTTAGGAGTGAGAAAGAGCATGATGTGAGTGTGGGAGAGGTGAGTGAGGCATTATGTACAATGAAAGGAGGTAAAGCAGCTGGAACTGACGGGATCATGAAAGAAATGTTAAAAGCAAGGGGGATATTGTGTTGGAGTGGTTGATATTTTTTTTTAATAAATGTATGAAAGAGGGGAAGGTACCTAAGGATTAGCATAGAGCATGTATAGTGTGAGGGAAAAGTCCATAGATATAAGTGATGAAAGCGTGAAGGTATGTATAGTGATAGTTGAATGGTAGTCTGCTTGTTGAGGTGGGGTGAGTGTCTTGCTCCTGCTATACCCCCCCCCTTTTCCACCCGGTGAGAGGTGTAATGCTAGGCTCCGACCACAGGTTACAACACTCGACTGACCACGCCCGAACTCACTTCCTCTGTTTCCGCACGGATCATCGGATTCAAGGCTGAGTGAGGGCCGGCGTACTCACCAAGTGAGAGTCTTTACCACCAATTCTTCACTACGCCAGTAGTTCCTAAGTCTACACTCTAGAAACCCCATGCCATGGTACTTTACCATGGAACAACCTTCACCTGAGTCCCTGATACTTCGTTTGTGACATTATTGTGGATGTGGAAAACTGTTGGATTTTTTGGGGAAAAATCCTTCAAGAGAGTGGGAGTAAACCTTCATCGATGCACCAACAACACGGAGTCTAACATTGATTCATAGCTACAGTGTTAACAAGATCAGCACCTCCGTCCATCTGTAAATACCTAGCTTTGGATCAGATATATATTTTTGTTTTCATTTTTCATTTTACTTAAGATAGGATAAATAGTCATATTTACGTAATTATTATTTACATTTCTTTCTATTAAAATAGTGTTTATTGTTTTGGTTATTAATGTCTTTTTCTATTATACTTTTCCTAAGAAGATTGTCAACAAACTTAACATATAGTTCCTTTATATAATGGGAAGGGTGACAAAAAAGATTGTAAAAATTATAGGGTAATAAGTTTACTGAGTATACCAGGTAAAGTGTACGGTAGGGTTATTATTGAAAGAATTAGAGGTAAGACAGAGGGTAGGATCGCAGATGAGCAAGGAGGTTTTAGAGTGGGTAGGGAATGTGTAGATCAAGTATTTACATTGAAGCATATATGTGAACAGTATTTAGATAAAGGTAGGGAAGTTTTCATTGCATTTATGGATTTAGAAAAAGCATATGATAGAGTGGATAAGAGAGCAAAGTAGCAGAAGTTGCTAGTGTATTGAATAGGTAGTAGGTTACTGAATGCTGTAGAGAGTTTTTATGAGGATAGTGAGGCTCAGGTTAGGGTGTGTAGGAGAGAGGGAGATTACTTCCCGGTAAAAGTAGGTCTTAGAGACAGGGATGTGTGATGTCACCATGGTTGTTTAATATATTTATAGATGGGGCTGTAAAAGAAGTAAATGCTAGAGTGTTGGGGAGAGGAGTGGGATTAAATTATGAGGAATCAAGTTCAAAACGGGAGTTGACACAGTTTATTTTTGCTGATGATACTGTGCTTATAGGAGATTCTAAAGAAAAGTTGCAAAGGTCAGTGGACGAGTTTGGGAGGGTGTGTAAAGGTAGAAAGTTGAAAGTGAACAAAGCTAAGAGTAAGGTGATGAGGGTATCAAACGATTTAAATAAAGAAAAAATGGATATCACATTGGAGAAAGGGAGTATGGAAGAAGTGAATGTTTTCAGATATTTGGGAGTTGAATTGTCAGCAGATGGGTATATAAAGGATGAGGTTAACCATATAATTGATGAAGGAAAAAAGGTGAGTGGTGCGTTGAGGTATCTGTGGAGACAAAAAACGTTATCTATGGAGACAAAGAAGGAAATGTATGAAAGTATAGTGGTACCAACACTCTTATATGGGTGTGAAGCTTGGGTTGTAAATGCTGCAACGAGAAGGAGGCTGGAGGCAGTGGAGATGTCCTGTCTAAGGGCATTGTGTGGTGTAAATATTATGCAGAGAATTCTGAGTGTAGAAATTAGGAGGAGGTGTGGAGTTACTAAAAGTATTAGTCAGAGGGCTGAAGAGGGGTGTTGAGGTGGTTTGGTCATTTAGAGAGAATGGATCAAAGAAGAATGAATTGGAGAGCATATAACTCTGTAGGGGAAGGAAGGAGGGGTAGGGGTCGTCCTCGAAAAGGTTGGAGGGAGGGGGTAAAGGAGGTTTTGTGGGCGAGGGGCTTGGACTTCCAGCAAGCGTGTGTGAGCGTGTTAGATAGGAGTGAATGGAGACGAACGGTTTTTGGGACCTGACGAGCTGTTGGAGTGTGAGCAGTGTAATATTTAGTGAAGGGATTCAGTGAAACCGGTTATTATTTAGCCGGACTTGAGTCCTGGAAATGGGAAGTACAATGCTTGCACTTTAAAGGAGGGGTCTGGGATAGTGACAGTTTGGAGGGACTAATTCTAAACTGTCGTATCTGAGCACCTCTGCAAAGACAGAGATTATGTATGAGTGAGGTGAAAGTGTTGAATGATGATGAAGGTATTTTCTTTTTGGGGATTTTTTTTCTTTTTGGGTCACCCTGCCTCAGTGGGAGACGACCGACTTGTTGAAAAAAAAAAAAAAAAAAACTTACTTCAGATGAAGACAAGAACACAACACAATATATAAAATAAGAGACACAAAAACAAATAAAATTATTACAAGCAGGGAATTTAAATTAACACAGTCTGCAATGAAATCACAAGTCTCAGGATAACACAAAAGTTCACTATAACTGAGAAAATGTTTCAAACACTCGCAATTGTCTATAAATATGGAAAATGTCTTTAAGCTGTAGGATGTTGGTGGGAGAGGATTCGGTGGAGGTGGTGGTCGTCTCGGGGCTGGCGTCGGCTCCTCCACTACACTCCGCGATTCTCGAAGAAATATGCGCTTTACTAGGAGCACTCACATAGCTAAGGCCTTCTCGGCAGTGCTCTAGTAGGAAAATCACACACTCTAGCACTTCACCCGCTATGTGAGCCGTTAGATCGACGATAAACCCAAGATATAGAAGACACGTGGTGATGTGTGGGTGGTGGCAGGCAAAGGGGTAGCGGCTGACTCACTCAAGAGGTCCCGCTCGTTCTGGCTGGCTCCGCTTATACTAGGCACTCGAATTTAACTAGGCGGCTTAAAAAAACACACAAAATACCACTAGGCTGGTATTAGCACTCAGAACAGCAATGCACTGGAAGCACAAGGCGATGGAGAAGGCAGGAACTCAACGTTGCTTGCTTGGCTTACTTCTCACACTCAGCTGAGTTAGTCTTGCTGGCTCAAACCTTTCACACAGGCTTTGGTTGGTTGGAGTCTTGTAACTATGAGCGCAGCAGGGTTGGAAGCTGGCTTAGACAGGCTGACTTAGGACTTAAGCAGGTTGGATGGCTTATGGCTAGGCACTCCCCCATACAGACTGGCTTATCTGGCTTGGATTAATTTGCAACCCTGGTCTACCCATCGAAGATTTTAACAAATTAGAGATAAGGCACAAAACTGACCAGGAGACAGTGTAGACAGGCTGAAGAATACTGGCTTGGGGTTGGTAGCTGGCTTCATTTCTCTAGGCCTAACACGGCCACACAAGATGTCCAAAAGCTTGGCAGAGTTTATCTCCTTATATCATCATAATCGGTAGATGTATAGACACACCGCTGCACACCATTTGTAGAAGAGGTTCTAGGAGATAATTATGGTCGTAGAGAAACACACTGGTGAATGGTAACTGTGTATTGACTGAGTCAGTGATGAGGGAAATGATCAGCCTAACCTGTCAGCCTTGAAGCTGGAGTCTCACATGAGGGGCTCATGACGTCACAGGTTGAAAGGGAGCCTAAGTATAATATGCTGGTACTATGATATACTACACAAGTATATTATATATGGTTCAGTATATACATTACTGACATCTCCTCTAACCCAAACTCCATGTCTCCCCCTTCTTCTATTGACTATAGCACTTTTATCTATTCCACTACTAAAATAGCAGGTGGTAGCAGCATACTTCCGAGAGAATAGAGTGCTACCTTCTATTCTCTCAAATTCTAGAAATTTCCCCATTTTTGTTCGTTTCTCATATTTTCATACCTTTGTCCACTCCGAGTCTCTACCTGAGGGAACAGACAATATGGCATCGTCTGGTTCTTTGTCGACCCCAGGGTGGGACTGGGGTGGGAAGTCATTTTTTCAGCAGTGAAGATATGAAACGAATTAGAAGAATAATTTACAAATTATTATATATATATATATATATATATATATATATATATATATATATATATATAAAAGGAAATATATTCCGTATGACTGAGTCCTGGTTTTGTTTGAAGTTCTAGGCAGTCATGTTCGAGGCAGTCATCTAAACGACAGTGTCAAGGCTCCTTGTCACATTACAAATGTCTATGGCTATGGTGGTGGCGTGGCAAGGA
>WNWK01006978.1:0-37500 GCA_009830355.1 Cherax destructor
AGTCATTGATATATATGTGCCCTCAGCACAGATTTATAGTATATGAGAGCAGTGTAGGAGCTACCCTCCTAATTATCCTAATTGATATATTAATATCTTCATATTTGATTTACTTTGATACCCTAGATTTTCTCACTTTGTTAATAAATCTTTAAATCATTTACTTTGGTTAGTACCCTATCAGTTGCAATCCCCTTTATCTATATAATATGTCGGATAACTGAACCAGGATACTGACTTTGTTGCAAAAGCCCAGTAACAGGCTGGATGCTAGAAGGGCTTTCCTTTCTAGCGTTCACTGGAGATATCTATTTGTAATAGATATCGTGTCATTTTGTAACACCAGGGAACCATCATACATGGCTTGTATAGTATTGCCAGGGAACCATCATACCTGGCTTGTACAGTATTGCCAGGGAACCATCATACCTGGCTTGTACAGTATTGCCAAAGAACCATCATACCTGGCTTGTAGAGTATCGCCAGGGAACCATCATACCTGGCTTGTACAGTATTGCCGGGGAACCATCATACCTGGCTTGTACAGTATTGCCAGGGAACCATCATACCTGGCTTGTACAGTATTGCCAGGGAACCATCATACCTGGCTTGTACAGTATTGCCAGGGAACCATCATACCTGGCTTGTACAGTATTGCCTTCCACCTGATCACAATTATGAAAAAAGAAATAATGAATAACTTCGAGGAAAAATAGTAATGGAAAATTTAAAAAATTATTTATATAAATATAAAAAAAGGCCGCCGTTGGTTCAAGTGAGATCTGGAGAGCGAAACGTTGCAACAATAAAATGTCACATTAGTTGTGTCCTTTTACCTAACATATTGTCGGTAATTGTAGCAACATTGTCTAATGTTACGTAGATGACGAAGCTCCTGTCAATACTGAGTCGCAGTGTCTCGCTCCACATATCAAAAGAGAGTTAAAGAGGCGCCATGTTCCACTAAGTCCCGTAGCCTGGGTTCTACATCCAAGATACCAGCGTCTACTGTAGATGACCACGCCAGCACCATAGATGACCACGCCAGCACCATAGATGACCACGCCAGCACCATAGATGACCACGCCAGCACCATAGATGACCACGCCAGCACCACAGCTGACCACGCCAGCACCACAGCTGACCACGCCAGCACCACAGCTGACCACGCCAGCACCACAGCTGACCACGCCAGCACCACAGCTGACTACGCCAGCACCACAGCTGACCACGCCAGCACCACAGCTGACCACGCCAGCACCACAGCTGACCACGCCAGCACCACAGCTGACCACGCCAGCACCACAGCTGACCACGCCAGCACCACAGATGACCACGCCAGCACCACAGATGACCACGCCAGCACCACAGATGACCACAGATGACCACGCCAGCACAACAGATGACCACGCCAGCACCACAGCTGACCACGCCAGCACCACAGCTGACCACGCCAGCACCACAGATGACCACGCCAGCACCACAGATGACCACGCCAGCACCACAGATGACCACGCCAGCACCACAGATGACCACGCCAGCACCACAGATGACCACGCCAGCACCACAGCTGACCACGCCAGCACCACAGCTGACCACGCCAGCACCACAGATGACCACGCCAGCACCACAGATGACCACGCCAGCACCACAGATGACCACGCCAGCACCACAGATGACCACGCCAGCACCACAGATGACCACGCCAGCACCACAGATGACCACGCCAGCACCACAGATGACCACGCCAGCACCACAGATGACCACGCCAGCACCACAGATGACCACGCCAGCACCACAGCTGACCACGCCAGCACCACAGATGACCACGCCAGCACCACAGATGACCACGCCAGCACCACAGATGACCACGCCAGCACCACAGATGACCACGCCAGCACCACAGATGACCACGCCAGCACCACAGATGACCACGCCAGCACCACAGATGACCACGCCAGCACCACAGCTGACCACGCCAGCACCACAGCTGACCACGCTAGCACCACAGCTGATAATGGAAAAACACACTGGTTGCAATATGGTTATTAAGTATAAAATTGAAGAAAGACAAATTGAGGTAATTGTAGTCCAGTGTCATTACTGGTAACCAGGTTAAATACAAGATAAGTGACATAATATTCCTCGTAGATCAACTTACCTGATCAGGAGAAGAGTGGAGGTGAAGTGACTTCCCAGACTCCAGCCCACAACAGGTAAGGTTACTACTACCAGGAGTAGAAACTAAAAATTCAGACCCGAAGAAACCTGGAGTTTTACAGCAGCCCGTTAGATGGCAGTGCAGGTGGTGACCCACTGTAACAGTCCCTCGGAGTCTCAACTACCACATACCCATTTTACTGACTTTTCCCTCACAAGCATCACCTGGTACTAATTTCTGAGTCATCACCTGGTACTAATTTCTGAGTCATCACCTGGTACTAATTTCTGAGTCATCACCTGGTACTAATTTATGAGTCATCAACTGGTACTAATTTCTGAGTCATCACCTGGTACTAATTTCTGAGTCATCAACTGGTACTAATTTCTCAGTCATCAACTGGTACTAATTTCTGAGTCATCACCTGGTACTAATTTCTGAGTCATCACCTGGTACTAATTTCTGAGTCATCAACTGGTACTAATTTCTCAGTCATCAACTGGTACTAATTTCTGAGTCATCAACTGGTACTAATTTCTGAGTCATCAACTGGTACTAATTTCTCAGTCATCAACTGGTACTAATTTCTGAGTCATCAACTGGTACTAATTTCTCAGTCATCAACTGGTACTAATTTCTCAGTCATCAACTGGTACTAATTTCTCAGTCATCAACTGGTATTAATTTCTAAGTCATCAACTGGTACTAATTTCTCAGTCATCACCTCGTACTAATTTCTTGGTCTTCACCTGGTACTAATTTCTCAGTCATCACCTGGGAATAATTTCTTGGTCTTCACCTGGTACTAATTTCTGAGTCATCACCTGGGAATAATTTCTGAGTCATCACCTGGGAATAATTTCTGAGTCATCACCCGGGAATAATTTCTGAGTCATCACCTGGTACTAATTTATGAGTCATCACATGGGAATAATTTCTGAGTTATCACCTGGTACTACTTTCTGAGTCATTACCTTGTACTACTTTCTGAGTCATCACCTAGTACTAATTTATGTCAACACATGTTAATAATTTCTGAGTTATCACCTGGTACTAATTTCTGAGCCATCACCTGGTAATAATTTCCGAATCATCACCTGGTAATGTCAAAGACCTGGGAGTGGTCATGTCAGAGGATCTCACCTTCAAGGACCATAACACTGTAGCAATCGCCTCTACTAGAAAAATGACAGGATAAATACTTAAACATGAATCTCAAATTAAACATGAATCTCAAATTAAACATGAATCTCAAATTAAACATGAATCTCAAATTAAACATGAATCTCAAATTAAACATGAATCTCAAATTAAACATGAATCTCAAATTAAACATGAATCTCAAATTAAACATGAATCTCAAATTAAACATGAATCTCAAATTAAACATGAATCTCAAATTAAACATGAATCTCAAATTAAACATGAATCTCAAATTAAACATGAATCTCAAATTAAACATGAATCTCAAATTAAACATGAATCTCAAATTAAACATGAATCTCAAATTAAACATGAATCTCAAATTAAACATGAATCTCAAATTAAACATGAATCTCAAATTAAACATGAATCTCAAATCCTATTCTAAAGAAAATGAAAAATGAAATAGATAAATAACAATTTTACTCAAAGCTGCTAATTTATACAGATGGAAGTTGGTAGTTGAACGTGTCGATGTTTTTGACACGGAAGCTCTGAATTGTTCCTTGTTTTCTGAACTCCTTGCAGTTGTTGATGAATCGAAGACTGTGTCAACAACCCCTCGGTCGACGGAGGTTTCCAAAATCACTCAACTGACGGATGTTTCCAAATCCAAGTTGGAACCTATTATTCCAAGATACCAGGGACTCAGGTGTTGTCCACTTATAAATCGTGTAGTTGCCTGGGTTGTTGTTGTTTGGTTCTAGAGGAACCACAGTTGATGAATAATAGTTGGAGATTATGTCTCTTGGTCTCACTTGAGATAATTCCAGCAAACCCATTCTGCTTTGTGTCAGATGACCCTAGCTGGTCCAGAAGGCTGTAATGAAATTACAAGACAATCACTCACCACTCTAATAATCACTCTCATAGTAGGCATAAAGCCTTTAAAAGAAATGGTGAGACATTTAAACAAATTACTTTACAATAAGACAAAGCAGGGCAGAGCAGAATTAAGTTTCCAAAATCACGAGTGAAGCTTTTAACATAAAATAAGACAGAAGCAGCTGTGAAGACTTAGTGATGTTGGGCGCGGTCAGTCAAGTGACTATACCTCTGGCCGGAGCCTCGCATGCACTTCACCTCTCACCGGGTGGAAGGAGGGGGAAGACTACCACACAAACTATCACCATACAGACATTCACACTTTCATTACTCCCATCTATGGACTTTTCCCTCACAGGCAGCATGTTTGTCATATTGTTTCGTCCTAGCCTGGGCAGCAACTAGGAATTTTGACGCTAGCTCTCTAGAAGTTTTCAAATGCTGTTGCATTAGTAAAAGTGATGTGCTCAATGATGGTTTTGACTTTCATCAACTTAACTGAGAATTATTTTCGCGATCTGCAAAATTTGGCTTGTTACAAAGTCCTGCGTGGCCTTCTAGCATCGAGGGGGAAGATATGATTTGTGTGGGGGTGCCAGCCGCATGATCATTTATCATGTCTCTTCCCTTTGTATAGCAATATTCTCTAGAATGTCCCTTACTCTTACAATAGATACATTTAACTTAATTCTCTCTATCCGACTTCTGTCTTCCCACAGAACCTGGTGTAGGAGTGTAAGTCTTCCCACCACAAGTACGAGAAGTTTCAGTGGCAGCTGAGTTACATTTACACAATTGAGGAAATTTATTCTTTTCAGCTGATTTGCGTTGCCAACTACTAGGACATTTTGTCTTTGTTTCCTTGTTCCTTTGAGCTTTAGTATACACCAGTTTGTGAGCTATCTCATAATTGTCTGGTAAAACTGCAGTTTCCTGAGCATATGATGCAGTATGATCTATCAAATATTCGTGTATGTTAGTAGACATACAGTTATAGAAATCTTCGTCCAATATTAGTTGAAAAAGTTTCTCAAGAGTTGCAATTCGAGGCTCTGCAGCGCCTCTCAAAAGCAATCTTTTTCTCACGTGTGAATTCGACACAGGTTTGACCTTGTCTTCGCTGTAACACACGAAATGCACGCTGATAACACACGAAATGCACGCTGATAACACGAAATACACGCTGATAACACACGAAATGCACGCTGATAACACACGAAATGCACGCTGATAACACGAAATGCACGCTGATAACACGAAATACACGCTGATAACACGAAATACACGCTGATAACACACGAAATACACGCTGATAACACACGAAATGCACGCTGATAACACGAAATACACGCTGATAACACACGAAATGCACGCTGATAACACGAAATACACGCTGATAACACACGAAATGCACGCTGATAACACGAAATACACGCTGATAACACGAAATACACGCTGATAACACACGAAATACACGCTGATAACACGAAATACACGCTGATAACACACGAAATACACGCTGATAACACGAAATGCACGCTGATAACACACGAAATGCACGCTGATAACACGAAATGCACGCTGATAACACGAAATACACGCTGATAACACACGAAATGCACGCTGATAACACACGAAATGCACGCTGATAACACACGAAATGCACGCTGATAAAACGAAATGCACGCTGATAACACGAAATGCACGCTGATAACACGAAATGCACGCTGATAACACACGAAATGCACGCTGATAACACGAAATGCACGCTGATAACACACGAAATGCACGCTGATAACACGAAATTAACACAAATTATACAGTATCATAATTAATATACTTGTCAAAGTGCAAAGCTGCTGTTCAAGTTTGAGCTCTGCTTGTCAAAGTTGTGTGCAGTAATGTTGCCCAGTGGTTGCATACCAATTCATTGCATGTACTATGTTGTCAAATACATCAAAGTGTCTAAGTCACTTTCAGAGAACGTACGAACAATGGAGGCTGCTTTTCTGCACGTTAAGAGTCCTGAATTATGTTACAAGGATGATCAGATCTTTCAAAACAGTTTCTTTTTTGGAATTCTGCTTCGTTTAATTTCCTCTAGGCTTCTACCTATACAATCTGCAAGTATATTAGGCGTTTCATCCTCTCAACCTGATCATGAGAGATATGACCAGGAGGCAGTGGAGTGGGGAAAGATCTGTCTTGACGTTCTTTAGGATGGGCACCTAGTCCAGCCATTCCTAGATCCTGTCTAGGATTACTATATACAGGTGTAGAATCAGTAGTATGAGTCATAATATCTGCTACACTCTGCGATAATGTTAGGCGAGAATGGGCGAGTGTAAATGAAGCCACACTAGGCTCAGATACTTCTGCCTCAGTTCTCTCATCTTCTAAGTCATCAATTAGGGACATTGTTTCTATTTGAGACACGAGGCTCTCCTCAAAATCTGATTTGGAATCAGAAAGCTCTGTATTAGCAGGAAACAATATATCTTTAATTAATACCCTGACTGTTTCAGAGGTGTAATTTATATATCTTCCACCAAAGATATTTAGCTAACCCGCCAACATATCTAAAGTTTTAATGTACTTAACTTCGACAAATAGTGTCAATTAATTGTTTAACATGTACAGACATCATGAATTAGTATAAACAACATTGTGATTATAAGAGCTTTGATCCTAGTAAAATGTTACTTTACAATTTTAATGATGTTGATTGGCTAAGAGCAAGAGCTCACTTACAGTATATCAATTTCCTTGGATCAAAAGAATCGGACAGATGCAAAACCGAACTCTAACTTCTTTTATCAGGAAATTACTCAAAGTGTTACAAAATGCGACATCAATTAAGTGAAGATGTTCCATATAATAGTAGAAGGTTAACTTATTGATGCCCCTCTAGCACCTAGCCTGTTTCTGGTTTTGTAATAGTTTATCAGTTAATCTTTGTCCAGTTATGCCACAAACTAAGTGGCTTCTCAGTGGTGCTTTTTGGATTGCAACTGCATGACTGCAACCCAATTGAATAAAACTTGAGAACTTTAATAACAAAGGTGTCTAAGTGGTAATATTTACAGTTAATGTAAATTGAATAATTAAGGAGATAAACATACAAATCTTGGAGTATATTGTATTATACTTTTGATTGACACTTATTCTTAATCTTTACAGATATGGTGTAATAGTTACATCAAATATACTGTACACTTTAATACTCTTAATATGTACCATCAGATACGGTATGACATTTAATCATTAATAAAAGAATAATATAAGTAAATATATGTGTGTTTGGTAATACTCGGTATGACTCAGTAAGACTCGACTCAACTTAGAATTTCACTGTCAACACCAAGTCCCTAAATAAGCTAACTTCTTAACCATCAAGGCAATCAAACAGCTTGCTTGAACAATATGACGTCACATTCGCCAAATAGCAGTAATGTTCGAAGCAGCAGTGAATAGAACAGCGTCAAGACACAAGGAGACAAAAACCACACTAACTGGGTGGCCATCAGGAAATCCTCCCTGAAGGTATCAAACTTCCTAATTGCTGAAACTGACTACAGCAATTCCAAATTCCCAACTATGACAGTGCATAGATGCCAAAACAATATGGCTCGAGAGATGTAGAGGATGTCTCACAACACCCCTCCTTTCAGAATGTCAAATATCACTAAAGTCTAAATAATACTCAGTGAACAGAGTTACGAGATGTATGTCTCTGCTCACCAGCGGAGACATACTCTAACAAAAACAATCTGGGAGACTAGCATTCTTCCAGACAGAGAGCCAGAAAGAAGAAGCTTTTTCAAAGAGGAGCCACAGGAGAGAGAGAGGAGGAAGCAAGGCTTGCAGATCCAACACCAGATTACTGGTACCAACCAGTGCCTAGCACCAACTGCAGAACAAGCAGGCAGGTAGTCTGCAGGTGTTGGCAGTCAATAAAAACTCTCCAGTTACGAGTACAATAATACATAATATAATAATATAAATAATATAATATATTTTAGCTATTATTGAAAATACCATCAATATAAAATTATATGAAAAGACAATATATATACATATTATTATGTCATCCTTTCTCTAATGTCACAATACTTCACTACTTAAGAATTTTAAAATCAAAATTGCATTTAAATATCAAGATACAGTAAAAAAAAAAAATTAAAAATTCCCAATAAAATGCTGATGAGTGTGTCTACAAGATTTCTTGTAAATACATCTTTAAACGTACAAGAGAAATATTTAGAAAGGACTTAATAAATGAGTTCTTGCTAATTGTCCAGTTTTACCTATTCGGCACAACATATATATGTCGACATATATATATATATATATATATATATATATATATATATATATATATATATATATATATATATATATATATATATATATATATATATATATATATATATATATTTAAAAGACAAGTGAAAATTTGTGTATGCAATAATTTCTCCAAAATCATTCTGAACATAACAAAAAAAATATATTTCATTGTGTTTGTTTATTATTAAATTAATGTTAACGTATCTAAAATATATTTAGTTGGGATAGGGTAAATTAAATTGCGCTTGTTGTAATAAGGTTAGGTAGGTTTTCAAAGTTTCTCTTGGTACAAAATTATAAATTCTTACATTAACGTAAATGAAAAAAATATATCTTTAAACGTATAAGAGAAATTTTTAGAAAGGACTTAATTTTAGATGAGTTCTTGCTAATTGACCAGTTTTACCTAATCGGCACGACATATATATTTATATATATATATATATATATATATATATATATATATATATATATATATATATATATATATATATATATATATATATATATATATATATATATATATATATAAGTCGGCCGTCTCCCACCGAGGCAGGGTGACCCAAAAGAAAGAAAATTCCCAAAAAGAAAATACTTTTGTCATTATTCAACACTTTCACCTCACTCATACATAATCACTGTCTTTGCAGAGGCACTCAGATACGACAGCTGAGAATAAGTCCCTCCCAGCTGTCACTATCCCAGACCCCTCCTTTAAAGTGCAGACATTGTATTTCCCATTTCCAGGACTAAAGTCCAACTAAATCAATTAACTGGTTTCCCTGAATCCCTTCACAAAATGTTACCCTGCTCACACTCCAACAGCTCGTCAGGTCCCAAAAACCATTCGTCTCCATTCACTCCTATCTAACACGCTCACACATGCTGGAAGTCCAAGCCCCTCGCCCACAAAACCTCCTTTACCCCCTCTCTTAAACCTTTTCGAGGACGACCCCTACCCCGCCTTCCTTCCTCTACAGATTTATACACTCTCCTAGTCATTGTATTTTGATCCATTCTCTCTAAATGACCAAACCACCTCAACAACCCCTCTTCAGCCCTCTGACTAATACTTTTAGTAACTCCACACCTCCGCCTAATTTCCACACTCCGAATTTTCTGCATAATATTTACACCACACATTGCCCTTAGACAGGACATTTCCACTGCCTCCAGCCGCCTCCTCGCTGCAGCATTTGCAACCGATGCTTCACACCCATATATGAGTGTTGGTACCACTATACTTTCGTACATTCCCTTCTTTGACTCCATGGATAACGTTTTTTGTCTCCACAGATACCTTCATCAAGTCTATGGTTAATCTCATCCTTCATAAACCCATCCGCTGACAAGTCAACTCCCAAATATCTGAAAACATTCACTTCTTCCATAATCCCTCTCTCCAATGTGATATCCAATTTTTCTTTTTTTAAATCGTTTGATACCCTCATCACCTTACTCTTATCTATGTTCACTTTCAACTTTCTACCTTTACACAACCTCCCAAACTCGTCCACTAACCTTTGCAACTTTTCTTTAGAAACTCCCATAAGCACAGTATCATCAGAAAAAAGTAACTGTGTCAACTCCCATTTTGTATTTAATTCCAATAATTTAATCCCACCCCTCTCCCCAACACCTTAGCATTTACTTCTTTTACAACCCCATCTATAAATATATTAAACAACCATGGTGACATTACACAACCCTGTCTAAGACCTACTTTTACCGGGAAGTAATCTCCCTCTCTCCTACACACCCTAACCTGAGCCTCACTATCCTCATAAAAACTCTTTACAGCATTCAGTAACTTACTACCTATTCCATACACTTGCAACATTTGCGACATTGCTCCCCTATCCACTCTATCATATGCCTTTTCTAAATCCATAAATGCAATGAAACTTCCCTACCTTTATCTAAATACTGTTCACATATATGCGTCAATGTAAACACTTGATCTACACATCCCCTACCCACTCTAAAGCCTCCTTGCTCATCTGCAATCCTACTCTCTGTCTTACCTCTAATTCTTTCAATAATAACCCTGCCATACACTTTACCTGGTATACTCAGTAAACTTATCCCCCTATAATTCTTACAATCTCTTTTATCCCCGTTCCCTTTATATAAAGGAACTATACATGCTCTCTGCCAATCCCTAGGTACCTTCCCCCTCTTTCATACATTTATTAAACAACAATACCAACCACTCCAACACTATATCCCCCCCTGCTTTTAACATTTCTGACATTATCCCGTCAGTTCCAGCTGTTTTACCCACTTTCATTCTACGTAATGCCTCACGCACCTCCCCCACACTCATATCCTGCTCTTCCTCACTCCTAAACGATGTTATACCTCCCTGGCCAGTGCATGAAATTACCGCCTCCCTTTTTTCATCGACATTTAAAAGTTCCTCAAAATATTCCCGCTATCTACCCAATACCTCCAGCTCCCCATCTACTAACTCCCCTACTCTGTTCTTAACTGACAAATCCATTCGTTCCCTAGGCTTTCTTACCTTGTTTATCTCACTCCAAATTTTTTTCTTGTTTTCAACAAAATTTCTTGACAGAGCCTCTAACATTCTTTCTACTGCTCTTCTTTTGCACTCTCTCACCACTCTCTTCACCTTTCTTTTACTCTCCATATACTCTGCTCTTCTATTAATACTTCTGTTTTGTAAAAATCTCTCATAAGCTACCTTTTTCTCTTTTATCACACCCTTTACTTCTTCATTCCATCACTCACTCCTCTTTCCTCCTGCACCCACCCTCCTATAGCCACAAACTTCTGCCCCACATTCTAATACTGCATTTTTAAAACTATCCCAACTCTCTTCAACCCCCCCCCACTACTCCTACTTGCACTAGCCCACCTTTCTGCCAATAGTTGTTTATATCTCACCCTAACTTCCTCCTCCCTTAGTTTATACACTTTTACCTCTCTCTTACTTGCTGTTGCCATTTTCTTTTTGTCCCATCTACCTTTTACTCTAACTGTAGCTACAACTAAATAATGATCCGATATATCCATTGCCTCTCTATAAACATGTACATCCTGAAGCCTACCCATCAACCTTTTATCCACCCATACATAATCTAACACACTACTTTCATTACGTGCTATATCATACCTTGTATACTTATTTATCCTCTTTTTCATAAAATATGTATTACTTATTGCCAAACCTCTTTCTACACATAGCTCAATTAGCGGTTCCCCATTTACATTTACCCCTGGGACCCCAAATTTACCTACTACTCCTTCCAAAACATTTTTACCCATTTTAGCATTAAGATCCCCAAACACAATTACTCTCTCACTTGGTTCAAAACTCCCCACACACTCACTCAACATTTCCCAAAATCTCTCTCTCTCCTCTACACTTCTCTCGTCTCTAGGTGCATAAACACTTATTATAACCAACTTTTCACATCCAACCTTTATTTTACTCCACATAATCCTTGAATTTATACATTTATATTCCCTCTTTACCTGCCATAACTGTTTATTCAACATTATTGCCACTCCTTCTTTAGCTCTAACTCTATTTGAAACCCCTGACCTAATCCCATTTATTTCTCCCCACTGAAACTTTCCTACCCCCTTCAGCTTTGTCTCACTTAAAGCCAGGACATCCAGTTTCTTTTCATTCATAACATCTACAATCATCTCTTTCTTATCATTCGCACAACATCCACGCAAATTCAAACATCCCACTTTGATGGTTTTCTTCTTTTTCTTTTTAGTAAATCTATACAGGAAAAGGGATTACTAGCCCATTGTTCCCGGCATTTTAGTTGACTTTTACAACACGCATGGCTTACAGAGGAAATATTCATATTCCACTTCCCCATGGATATGAAAGGAAAAGCAATAAGAACAAGAACTATTAAGATAAAATCAAAGAAAACTCAGATGAGTGTGTATACATAAACGTGTACATGTTTGTGTAGTGTGACCTAAGTGTAAGTAGAAGTAGCAAGACGTACCTGACATATTGCATGTTTATGAGACAGAAAAAAGACACCAGCAATCCTACCATCATGTAAAACAAATACAGGCTTCCGTTTTACACTCACTTGGCAGGACGGTAGTACCTCCCTGGGCGGTTGCTGTCTACCAACCTACTACCACAGGACGGTAGTACCTCCCTGGGTGGTTGCTGTCTACCAACCTACTACCTACATGTATATATATATATATATATATATATATATATATATATATATATATATATATATATATATATATATATATATATATATATATATATATATATATATATATATATATATGCAAAAAGATCACAGTAAACAGGTGATATCAAAATATGCAAGAAAACCACTATGAAAAAATAGAAGAATTCAAGCGCTTTCGTGACTACTCACATTATCAAGGAACTATAAAAGGAAACATGACAAGAAGGCTTATATAAGGGGCGAGACTACACCTCACAGTCACATCACACTAACAAAGACAACACCTCACAGTAGCGTAACATCGCACGACTCTGTGAAGAAGAAAATAAGAAAGGACCTGAAACTCTTCCCAAGAATTAAGATTAGTCCAATTTATTATTAAATTCTTCCCAAATTTTATTAATTATAAATGAATCCAATTTATATAAACCAAAAGAAATATTCATATTATTTCAAAACTGCTTTTAATGAAACATGATTCTATTATATTCCTCTCAACCATGGACTTGCTTGATACAACCTTCTCAGCATTTTGAAAATCAATTGGATGGTTAAAATCTCTCACATGAATAAATAGAGCATTAGAATCTTGTCCAGTTCTAATGCTATATTTATGTTGTTTTAATCTTAGTTCAAGACTTTTACCAGTTTGACCAAAATAAACTTTATCGCATATTTTACAGGAATCTTATAGCACATCCGTCAGCATTTTGGGGAATTTTTATCAAAAGTCTTTTTACTGTATCAAGATTTTTAAATACAACTTTGATATTAAAATTCTTAAGAAAGGAAGGCATATCAACCAAGTTTTCATGGTAAGGGAGAACCAACATATTTTGGTTGAATAAGGTTGGTTGTCCTTTTGGATTGTAAAAAGTATTCCTAGCTATTTTAAAGATTTATCAATTATGTTTCTTGGGTATTTTAAATCATTAGCTATTTCATAAATTTTAGAGATTTCTTCATCTATGAACTCTGGACTACAAATACGTAAAGCTCTCAAAAACATTGAAGAAAAAACCGACAATTTAACTCTTCACATCAAGATAGAGTTAAATTGTCGGTTTTCTTCAATGTTTTTGAAGCTTTACATTTGTAGTCCAGAGTTCATAGATAAAACTCTAAAATTTATGAAATACTAATGATTTAAAATACCCAAAACATAATTGATAAATCTTTAAAAAGCTAGAATACTTACAATCAAAAGGCAACCAACCTTATTCAACCAAAATATGTTGGTTCTCCTACCATGAAACGGTTGATATGCCTTCCTTTCTTAAGAATTTTAATATCAAAGTTGTATTTAAAATCTTGATACAGTAAAAGACTTTTGATAAAAAATTCCCAAAATGCTGACGGATGTATAGATTCCGTAAATATGCGATAAAGTTTATTTTGGTCAAACTGGTAAAAGTCTTGAACTAAGATTAAAACAACATAAATATAGCATTGGAACTGGACAGATATAATGCTCTATTTATTCATGTGAATTTAACCATCAATTGATTTTCAAAATGCTGAGAAGTTGTATCAAGCTCAGTCATGGTTGAAGAAATATCAATAGATCATGTTTCATTAAAAGCAGTTTTGAATAATATGAATATTTCTTTTGGTTATATAAATTGGATTCATTATAATTAATAAATTTGGGAAGAATTTAATAATAAATTGGACTAATCTTAATTCTTGGGAAGAGTTTCAGGTCCTTTCTTATTTTCTTCTTCTAGAAGTCGTGAGATGTTACGCTACTGTGAGGTGTTGTCTTTGTTAGTGTGATGTGACTGTGAGTGTAGTCTCGCCCCTTATATAAGCCCTTCTTGTCATGTTTCCTGTTATAGTTCCTTGATAATGTGATAGTCGAGCGCTGAATTCTTCTATTTTTTCATAGTGGTTTTCTTGCATATATATATATATATATATATATAACAACACTGTGACTAGACAAGGACTCGAACCCATGTTGTTTCGGCCCGCCTCATGGTGAGCGAAAACCACATGACGCTCTAACCCACATGACCACCAAATCCTACTAGAATCACGCACCCAGCAGAGCTAGGTGTTTTACCGTGATCCGAGGACATACGGTGGTGTGGGTGCCTCTGAGCTATTTTCATTCTATTCCTTGTTTGGTGTATTTCCCGTTTGTTGAGGTTAGTGCACCAAACGGGGAGTAGAATGAAATTAGCTTATTTTATTACCTATTTTTGTTTTACATCCAAAACTAGCAAAAAATATTGATATTTAGGCATTTTTCGTCAAAAATTCATCGTGTAAGCCACAAAAACAAAGTTTAAAAGGAATAATGGGCATCTTCTATTGTTTTGCAATAACAGGAGTTGGAAAATAACACTTACTTGCCAGGAACAAAAACTGTGTTACATAGTGTTATCATACATAGCAGTATATGTGTAGAGAACCTAGGATAACCCAAAAAGTCAGACAGTGTCTTATTTCCATTGGGTCCTTTACCACCCCTTAGCCGCCCTTAGCAACCTCTTAACCGCCCCTTAAGCACAGAAAAAATAAAGTTTGAAAAATCTTTAATTATACAAAATAATGCACAATTTAATAGAGAAAGGCTTAAATAACAGAGAAAAAAATACCGTAAACAACCAAGAAAACAAAATGAATTCAAAAACCCACGAAATCCAACACCAGGAGTTGACAGCGAGTGATCGTACGTCTGGCCCACACCCACTACAAGGCGAGTGATCGTACGTCTGGCCCACACCCACTACAAGGCGAGTGATCGTACGTCTGGCCCACACTCACAACAAGGCGAGTGATCGTACGTCTGGCCCACACCCACTACAAGGCGAGTGATCGTACGTCTGGCCCACACCCACTACAAGGCGAGTGATCGTACGTCTGACCCACACTCACAACAAGGCGAGTGATCGTACGTCTGGCCCACACCCACTACAAGGCGAGTGATCGTACGTCTGACCCACACTCACAACAAGGCGAGTGATCGTACGTCTGATCCACACCCACTACAAGGCGAGTGATCGTACGTCTGACCCACACTCACAACAAGGCGAGTGATCGTACGTCTGATCCACACCCACTACAAGGCGAGTGATCGTACGTCTGGCCCACGCCCACTACAAGGCGAGTGATCGCAGGTCTGACCCACTACAAGGCGAGTGATCGTACGCCTGACCCACACCCACTACAAGGCGAGTGATCGCACGTCTGACCCACTACAAGGTCTACAAGGTCTTTGTTAGGCGTACACAAACAACATCAAGTGGGGGAAATTGGCGCTTGCAAAACAAATGGCACAGAATGTGAAAATTGGCGCAGCTGTGTTTGTTCGGCACCCGATTGTGTTCGTTACCAGATGCAAAAATTGGGCCAATTTTTATGTCGTGAACTGATTTGTTCGTGTTCAGAAGCGTTCGTGACCAGAGGTTCCACTGTATAGTATAAATGTCGTGCCAAATAGGCAAAACTTCGATTTTGGCTTAAATAGCAACCCTCTTCTTGCAGAATAAGGCAGACGAATATTTGTGTACCTGGAGTTTACCTGGAGAGAGTTCCAGGGGTCAACGCCCCCGCGGCCCGGTGTGTGACCAGGCCTCATGGTGAATCAGAGCCTGATCAACCAGGCTGTTACTGCTGGCCGCACGCAGTCCGATGTACGAACCACAGCCCGGCTGGTCAGGTACTGATTTTAATTGCCTGTCCAGTGCCTGCTTGAAGACAGCCAGGGGTCTATTGGTAATCCCCCTTATGTATGCTGGGAGGCAGATGAACAGTCTTGGGCCCCTGACACTTATTGTGTTGTCTCTCAACGTGCTAGTGGCACCCCTGCTTTTCATAGGGGGGATGTTACATCGTCTGCCGAGTTTTTTGCTTTCGTAGGGAGTGACTCTCGTGTGTAAGTTTGGTACTAATCCCTCTAGGATTTTCCAAGTGTATATAATAATGTATCTCTCCCGCCTGCATTATAGGGAGTACAGGTTTAGGAACTTCAAGCGTTCCCAGTAGTTGAGGTGGTTTATCGCAGTTATGCGTGCCGTGAAGGTTCTCTGCACATTTTCTAGTTCAGCAATTTCACCTGCCTTGAAAGGTGCAGTTAGTGTGCAGCAATATTCCAGCCTAGATAGAACAAGCGACCTCAAAAGTGTCAACATGGGATTGGCATCCCTGGTTTTGAAGGTTCTCATTATCCATCCTGTCATTTTTCTAGCAGATGCAATTGCTACAGTGTTATGGTCCTTGAAGGTGAGATCCTCTGACATGATCACTCCCAGGTCTTTGACATTAGTTTTTAGCTCTATTGTGTGGTTGGAATTAGTTTTGTACTCCGATGAGATTTTAATTTCCTCACGTTTTCCATATCGGAGTAATTTAAATTTCTCATCATTGAACTTCATATTGTTTTCTGCAGCCCATTTAAAGATTTGGTTTATGTCTGCTTGGAGTCTTGCAGTGTCTTCAACGGTGGACACTGTCATGCAGATTCGAGTGTCATCTGCAAAGGAAGACACGGCACTGTGGTTTATATCCCTGTCTATGTCCGATATGAGGATGAGGAACAGGATGGGAGCGAGTACTGTGCCTTGTGGAACAGAGGTTTTCACAGTAGGTGCCTCGGACTTTACTCTGTTGACTACTACTCTTTGTGTTCTACATGTTAGGAAATTATATATCCATCTGCCAACTTTTCCTGTTATTCCTTTATCACGCATTTTGTGTGCTATTAACCATGGTCACACTTGTCAAAGGCTTTTGCAAAGTCTGTGTATATTACATCTGCATTCTGTTTGTCTTCTAGAGCATCCAGGACCTTGTCGTAGTGGTCCAGTAGTTGGGACAGACAGGAGCGACCTGCTCTAAACCCATGCTGCCTTTGGTTGTGTAATTGATGGGTATCTAGATGAGTGGCGATCTTGCTTCTTAGAACCCTTTCAAAGATTTTTATGATATGGGATGTTAGCGCTATTGGTCTGTAGTTTTTTGCCAATGCTTTACTGCCGCCTTTGTGGAGTGGGGCTATGTCTGTTGTTTTTAGTAACTGCGGGACGATCCCAGTGTCCATGCTCCTTCTCCATAGGATGTTAAAAGCACGTGATAGGGGCTTCTTGCAGTTCTTGATGAACACGGAGTTCCATGAGTCTGGGCCAGGGGCGGAGTGCATGGGCATGTCATTTATCGTCTCTTCGAAGTGATTTGGCGTCAGGATAATGTCAGATAGGTTTGCGTCTATCAAGTTCTGTGGCACTCTCATAAAAACAATTCATTTAGGTCTTTGACTTTCAGTCTAGGTTAGCGGCTCGCTAAAAACTGAGTCATACTGGGACTTTAGTAACTCACTCATTTCCTTGCTGTCATCTGTGTAGAACCCATCCCGTTTAAGTAGGGGCCCAATACTGGATGTTGTTCTCGACTTTGATTTGGCATAAGAAAAGAAATACTTTGGGAAAAATCATTCTGAACCTAACGAAAAAAAATTATTTCACTGTTTGTTTATTATTAAATTATTGTAAACTTATCTAAAATATATTTAGTTGGATTAAGCTAAATTAAATTGAGCTTGTTATAATAAGGTTAGGTAAGTTTTCTAAGGTTCTTTTGGTACAAAATTATTAATTTTATCTTTAACATAAATGAAAAAAAAATATTTTTATACGTATAATTAAATATATCTTTATAACGTATAATTTTAGAAACGACTTGGTTTTAAATGAGTTCTTGCTTATTGCCCAGGTTTACCTGTTCGGCACCACTACCACCACCAGTACCACCACCACCAAGAGTACCACCACCACCAGTACAACCACTACTATCACCAGCAACAACAACACTAACACCACCACAACAACTTCACTACCACCACCACCAGTACAAACACCACTACCACCACTACCAACAACAACAACAACAACAACACCACTACCATCACCCCCTACACCACCACCATAATCACCACTTTCACCACCATGACCACCACCCTTCAGTCATCACCAGCACTACCACCACCACCACTACAACCACTACAACCACCACTACCACCACTACTACCACTACCTCCACTACCAATACCACTACCACCACCACTTCTACCACCACTACCACCATCACCACCACCACCACTACATGTCACTGTGTGTTTGAATTCAGTCACAGAACTTACTGGCTCAACTTACGTTTCCTCAACTAATGCTGAAGTTGTTGTCTTAATTAGTGGTGCAGGTACGAGAACTGATACCTAGGCAAGTGTGTTTACTACCGGGATCCACCTTTTAGAACCTGGAGCCACATGTACCACTATAGTGACCAATCTACTGTACCACTATATGGTCCATCTACATTTCCTAAAACTCCATGGGGTCCATTTATCCTCATTATATCTCACCTCCTTCCCTCTTCTCTTCCTCCTTCTCTTAAAGTTATGTATGGTTCCTGCCTCCACTACATCACCTCCAACACTATTCCACTACATCACCTCCAACACTATTCCACTACATCACCTCCAACACTATTCCACTACATCACCTCCAACACTATTCCACTACATCACCTCCAACACTATTCCACTACATCACCTCCAACACTATTCCACTACATCACCTCCAACACTATTCCACTACATCACCTCCAACACTATTCCACTTCCTGACAACTCAGTGTTACAAACACTGGCATTATACTGTAACAGGAAAATACTGACTTAGCAGTTGTCCACCTTTTAAATTTCACTTCAGGAAAATAAGCACTTTGTCGTTTTTCCAGTTTTTTTATATAATTTGAATACTAAGTCTTGTCGTACTTAGTAACTGAGTTAGATATTAACTACGTTTAGAAGAAAGCACCTCGGGTGTTCCAAGGTTCAATTAACGACGACTTTTGACACTTCCTTCTGATCTTTATTTAATTTGAATACTAAGTCTCTTGTCGTACTTAGTAACGAGGTTAAACATTAAAATTCCATACTCATAAGGAGGTTATGTGATACCTTGTGATACTTCACATACCATGAATATTAAAGACTAATAGTCAATTGTCTCGTGCAAGAGAATTTGAAAAGCAACTATGTAACCGAGTGCTAAAGAGGGCTATGTACTCGGGGTTGAGAACCTGAACCTACTCCATGTCAGAAGAGGGTGTGTAAACCTACTGACGAGTACCAATGTTTGGTAAACTGACGTCATGTAGGTCACGTGACTGAGGGAGACAGGTCAGTACCTTAACAAGTAACTAGTAGTCCAACTAGTGGTCTCCCACTACATGAAAAGCACAGTATTATCAGCTAACATAATATAATATAATACTGTATTAGCCTTAACATACATATAATCATGTTAATAATCATAATAAAAATAAAGATAAATATCCTACTGGAATATACTCAAAAATAAAATATTTCTGGCATAACCCGCAACACTCTGTAACTAAAGAAATACTTCCTAACATCCCTGTTGCTGTGTCCCATCTCTGTAACATCCAGTCACTGTTCACCTTGTCGATTCTTCTCAGTATTTTATATGTCGTTACCATATTCATCCTATCTTTCCTGTCCATCAGAGTCGTCAGTTCGATTTCCCTTAACCTCTCCTCGTAGGACTTACCCCTTAGCTCCGGGACTAGTCTCGTTGCAAACTTTTGCACTTTCTCTAATTTCCTTACGTGCTTGGCTAGGTGTGGGTTCCAAACTGGTGCTGCATACTCCAATATGGGTCTGACGTACACGGTGTACAGGGTTCTGAACGATTCCTTATTGAGATGTCAGAATGCTGTTCTTAGGTTTGCTAGGCACCCATATGCTACAGCAGTTATTTGGTTGATGTGCGCCTCAGGAGATGTGCTCTGTGTTATACTCACCCCAAGATCCTTTTCCTTGAGTGAGGTTTGCGGTCTTCTTTGCAATTCTCCAATCTTCATGACTTTGCATTTAGTGGGGATGAACTCCAGGAGCCAGTTTCTGGACCAGGCCTGCATCCTGTCCAGATCCTTATGTGGTCCTGCCTGGTCCACCTCCGACTGAATTCTTCTCGTTAACTTCACATCATCTGCAAACAGGGACACTTCTGAGTCTATTCCTTCCGTCATGTCGTTCATATATTCAAGAAACAACACCTTAAGACTGACCCCTGTGACTGACCCCTGTGGAACCCCGCATATCACAGGCGCCCACTCTGACACCACCTCGTCACCTACCATGACTCGCTGATGCCTTCTCGTCAGCTTTTGCACTAGTCTCTTGTGTCGAACTGTGTCAAAAGCCTTCTTACAGTCCAAGAAAACGCAATCTACCCACCTCTCTCTCTCTCTCTCTCTCTCTCTCTCTTTCTCTCTCTCTCTCTCTCTATCTCTCTCTCTCTCTCTCTCTCTCTCTCTTTCGTCTTACAGCTGTCATTCTGTCTTAGAACTCCAATAGGTTTGTGACACACGATTTCCCGTCCCTGAAACCGTGCTGAATGTCGTTGATAAGCTCATTCCTTTCTAGGTGCTCCACCTCTCTTCTCCTGATAATCTTCTTCATGACTTTGCATACTATACATGTCAGTGACACTGGTCTGTAGTTTAATGCTTCGTGTCTGTCTCGTTTTTTTTTAAATTAGGACTACATTTGTTGTCTTCCATACCTCAGGTAGTCGCCCTGTTACGATAGATGTGTTGAAGATTGTTGTTAGTGGTATATAGAGCGCCTCTGCTCCCTCTCTCAGGACCCATGGAGAGATGGTATCCGGCCCCTTTGCCGGTATCTAGCAGCCTCTTCACCTCCTCCTCGGTTGTATATATTGTGTCCAACACTTATAATGTTCCCCACCTCTTCGTCTTTTTGGAGTCCCTTCTGTCTCTGTGAACACTTCTTTGAATCTCATGTTGAGCTCCTCACATACTTCTCGGTCGTTTCTTGTGATCTCCCCTCCTTCCTTCCTCAGCCTGATCACCTGGTCCTTGACTGTTGTTTTACTCTTGATGTGGCTGTACAACAGCTTTGGGTTAGATCTGGCTTTCGCGGTTATGTCATTTTCGTATTGTAGTTGGGCCTCCCTCTTTTCCTGAGCATATTCATTTCTGGCTCTACGACTGCTCTTCTTATTCTCTTCGGTCCTTTGCCTTCTACACTAAAATAATAATAATAATAATTATAATAATAATAATAATAATAATAATACTTTATTTAGACATTGTACAATTATATATGGTAGATATAGTTATACATAGTAATTATATAGTTATTACTTAGTTATTAATGAGATGTACATGCCAAAAGCCCCTAATATGCTGTGCACATTTGGTTTTGGCCTTCTCGTTATTTCTGTTACCCTTGGGTACAAACCTCTCCTCAGCTTCCTTGCATATTGTTGTCACATATTCCATCATTTCATTTACTGATTTCCCTGCCAGTTCTCTGTCTCACTGAACCTCATGCAGGAAATTCTTTATGCCTTTGTAGTCCCCTCTCTTGTAGTTCGACTTCATTCGTCTTGCCCTTCCTGCTTCCCTCTTCACTTGTAACTCTACTATGAATTCGAAGTTCAGAACCACGTTGTCACTGGCCCCGAGGGGTCTATCATATGTGATGTCTTCAATATCTGCACTACTCAAAGTGAATATTAAGTCCAGTCTTGCTGGTTCGTCCTCTCCTCTCTGGTAGTGTCCCTTACGTGTTGGTACATGAGGTTTTCCAGTACCACCTCCATCATCTTAGCCCTCCACGTTTCTGGGCCCCCATGTGGCTCCAGGTTTTCCCAGTGAATTTCTTTGTGATTGAAGTCACCCACGATAAGTATCATTGCCCTGCTCGCATGAGCCCTTCTGGCCACTTCAGCCAGTGTGTCAACCATCGCTCTGTTACTCTCATATTCTTGCCTTTGCCTCCTGCTATTATGTGGTGGGTTATACGTGACTGCAATTACTACCTTGTTCTCTGTCTCCTCTCCAGCTCCTCAAAATCCCATTGGTTTATGATGAGCAGTGTCACTCCTCCACCCCCTCTGTTCCCTCTGTCTTTCCTCAGGAACTGATATCCCGTTGGAAAGATGGCATCTGTTATCGTTCCTGTGAATGTCTGGTGATGTCTGGTGCTGCCTCTCTGATTCTTTAATGGCACTCCTCTCACTTATTCGTTATTCCATCAGCGTTGGTGTACCATACCTTCAGTTTGTGTGTGTGTGTGTGTGTGTGTATGAGTGTGTGTGTGTGTGTATGAGTGTGTGTGTATGTGTATGTGTGTGTGTGTGTGTGCGTGTGTGTGTGTGTGTGTGTGTGTGTGTGTGTGTGTGTGTGTGTGTGTGTGATCACTGGACTTTTGGTGCTTATCATATCTACTCTTAAAGATGTGTAATGAGTTTGACTCTACCACTGCCTCACATAGGCCACCTGACTGAGACTAAAGATATACTTCCTTACATTTCCTTGGCTCGTCTTTGTTTACACCACTGAAACACTATGACATTTTTCACTATCAGTTTCCCTAAAATTTTGTATGTCATAATCATGTCTCCACCTATCCTCTTCTCTTCATCTTCTCCTTATAATACATACCTCTCAGTTCCTGTCTTAGATTGGTTGTAAACCTTTGGATACTAACCATCTTCATCAGGTGGTTGACTAGGTGAGGGCTCCGTGCAGGGGCTGCGTACTCAAGACCGGCCTAACACACGTCATATTTAAGCTTCTGACACTGCCTTCCCTGGGCTTCTCTCAAGGACTTTTCTTTCACTAAAAGGAAGCGTAAAAAATAATAACTATTTAAAACTTTCTGTCAGTATTCAGTTTAGCAACTCGAGTGAAGACAGGTACCCTCTTTTATTACTGAAGATACAAACACGGTATCCATACACTGGTAAATATTATTTCATTGTTAATCAGTGAATCTTAGTTTTGCTAATAATTTAGTTGTTGATTTTGAGTACTTAACTACAAACACAAAGAGAAACCAGTAAAGCAGTATTTCATTAGAATTCAAAACTCCCAGGAATCAAATCATAGAAAGTGGAGGTATTCGAACCCACTGCAGGTGACTCTTAGAACTTACTTGCCATGGGTTTGAAACCCACCGGTTCTGTGATTCATCATGAAACTCTGAGAACTGTAGCAGGAAAGTCACAGTGAGGAACATCAACCATCACTATCATCATCAATCTTTGTAGTGACAAGATAATTAAAACAGCGCGTCATGACATCTAAGTTTATCTGGATAAATAAAACTATACCAAACTCTTTAATACAAGCATTACATGAATGTAATAAGAATAGTAGAATCAAACATTGATATCTTGTGGCAAATGTTTGTGACTGTCAGTGTAGCGGTACTGATGACTGTGACTGTCAGTGTAGCGGTACTGATGACTGTGACTGTCAGTGTAGCGGTACTGATGACTGTGACTGTCAGTGTAGCGGTACTGATGACTGTGACTGTCAGTGTAGCGGTATTGAAGACTGTGACTGTCAGTGTAGCGGTATTGAAGACTACGGCTGTCAGTGTAGCGGTATTGAAGACTACGACTGTCAGTGTAGCGGTACTGAAGACTGTGACTGTCAGTGTAGCGGTACTGATGACTGTGACTGTCAGTGTAGCGGTATTGAAGACTACGACTGTCAGTGTAGCGGAACTGAAGACAGTTGCAGGGGTCGAGACTCAGCTCCTGGCCCCGCCTCTTAGCTGTCCGCTACTGGGTCTCTGCTCTCCCTGCTCCATGAGCTTTATCATACCTTGTCTTAAAACTATGTATGGTTCCTGCCTCCACTATATCTTTCTCTAGACTATTCCACTTCCTGACTACTCTGTGGCTGAAGAAATGCTTCCTAACATCCCTTTGACTCATCTGAGTCTTCAGCTTCCAGTTGTGTCCCCTTGTTTCTGTGTTCCCTCTCTGGAACATCCTGTCACTGTCTACCTTGTCGATTCCCCGCAGTATTTTGTATGTCGTTATCATGTCTCCTCTGACCCTTCTTTCCTCCAGTGTTGTTAGTCCTATTTCCCTCAACCTTTCTTCATAGGACAGTCCCCTGAGTTGTGGAACTAACCTTGTCGCAAACCTTTGCACTTTCTCTAGTTTCTTTACGTGCTTGACCAGGTGTGGGTTCCAGACTGGTGCTGCATATTCTAGTATGGGCCTGACGTACACGGTGTACAGTGTCTTGAACGATTCCTTGTTAAGGTAACGGAACGCTTGTCTTAGGTTTGCCAGTCGCCCATATGCTGCCGCAGTTATCTGGTTGATGTGTGCCTCCGAAGACGTGCTTGGCGTTATACTCACCCTAAGGTCTTTCTCCTTTGACGAGGTTTGTAGCCTTTGTCCACCTAGCCTGTACTCTGTCAGCGGTCTTCTTTGCCCTTCTCCGATCTTCATGACTTTGCATTTGGTGGGATTGAATTCGAGAAGCCAGTTGCTAGACCAGATGTCAAGCTTGTCCAGGTCTGTTTGAAGTCCTGCTTCGTCCTCCTCCGATGTGATTCTCCTCATTAATTTCATATCATCTGCGAACAGAGACACTTCTGAGTCTATCCCGTTCGTCATGTCATTTACATATACCAAGAATAACACTGGTCCTAGGACTGACCCCTGCGGTACACCGCTCGTCACAGGCGCCCACTGTGATACCTCATCACGCACCATGACCCGTTGTTGCCTCCCTGTGAGGTATTCCCTGATTCATTCCAGTGCCCTTCCTGTTATACATGCTTGTTCTTCCAACTTCTTTACTAATCTCATATGAGGAACTGTGTCGACGGCCTTCCTGTAGTCCAGGAAAATGCAATCAACCCACCCTTCTCTCTCTTGCCTTACCTCTGTTACTTTATCATAGAACTCCAGGAGGTTTGTTACACAGGATTTGACTTCCCGGAATCCGTGCTGTCTGGTGTTTATTATCCTGTTCTGCTCCAGATGCTCCACTATTCAGTGTAGCGGTACTGATGACTGTGACTGTCAGTGTAGCGGTATTGAAAACCGCGACTGTCAGTGTAGCGGTACTGATGACTGTGACTGTCAGTACTCACCTAATTGTACTCACCTAATTGTGGTTGCAGGGGTCGAGACTCAGCTCCTGGCCCCGCCTCTTCGCTGTCCGCTACTGGGTCTCTGCTCTCCCTGCTCCATGAGCTCTATCATACCTCGTCTTAAAACTATGTATGGTTCCTGCCTCCACTATATCTTTCTCTAGACTATTCCACTTCCTGACTACTCTGTGGCTGAAGAAATGCTTCCTAACATCCCTTTGACTCATCTGAGTCTTCAGCTTCCAGTTGTGTCCCCTTGTTTCTGTGTTCCCTCTCTGGAACATCCTGTCCCTGTCTACCTTGTCGATTCCCCGCAGTATTTTGTATGTCGTTATCATGTCTCCTCTGACCCTTCTTTCCTCCAGTGTTGTTAGTCCTATTTCCTCAACCTTTCTTCATAGGACAGACCCCTGAGTTGTGGAACTAGCCTTGTCGCAAACCTTGCACTTTCTCTAGTTTCTTCAGCTTCCAGTTGTGTCCCTTGTTTCTGTGTTCCTCTGGAACATCCTGTCCCTGTCTACCTTGTCGATTCCCCGCAGTATTTTGTATGTCGTTATCATGTCTCCTCTGACCCTTCTTTCCTCCAGTGTTGTTAGTCCTATTTCCCTCAACCTTTCTTCATAGGACAGACCCCTGAGTTGTGGAACTAGCCTTGTCGCAAACCTTTGCACTTTCTCTAGTTTCTTTACGTGCTTGACCAGGTGTGGGTTCCAGACTGGTGCTGCATATTCTAGTATGGGCCTGACGTACACGGTGTACAGTGTCTTGAACGATTCCTTGTTTAGGTAACGGAACGCTAATCTTAGGTTTGCCAGTCGCCCATATGCTGCCGCAGTTATCTGGTTGATGTGTGCCTCCGGAGACGTACTTGGCGTTATACTCACCCCAAGGTCTTTCTCCTTTGCCGAGGTTTGTAGCCCTTGTCCACCTAGCCTGTACTCTGTCAGCGGTCTTCTTTGTCCTTCTCCGATCTTCATGACTTTGCATTTGGTGGGATTGAATTCGAGAAGCCAGTTGCTAGACCAGATGTCAAGCTTGTCCAGGTCTGTTTGAAGTCCTGCTTGGTCCTCTTCCGATGTGATTATCCTCATTAATTTCACATCATCTGCGAACAGAGACACTTCTGAGTCTATCCCATCCGTCATGTCGTTTACATATACCAAGAATAACACTGGTCCTAGGACTGACCCCTGCGGTACGCCGCTCGTCAGGAGGCGCCCACTGTGATACCTCATCACGCACCATAGAGGTATTGAAGACTACGACTGTCAGTGTAGCGGTATTGAAGACTACGACTGTCAGTGTAGCGGTATTGAAGACTATGACTGTCAGTGTAGCGGTACTGAAGACTATGACTGTCAGTGTAGCGGTACTGAAGACTGTGACTGTCAGTGTAGCGGTATTGAAGACTATGACTGTCAGTGTAGCGGTACTGAAGACTGTGACTGTCAGTACTCACCTAATTGTACTCACCTAATTGTGGTTGCAGGGGTCGAGACTCACCTCCTGGCCCCGCCTCTGCACTGTCCGCTACTGGGTCTCTGCTCTCCCTGATCCATGAGCTTTATCATACCTTGTCTTAAAACTATGTATGGTTCTCGCCTCCACTATATCGTTCGCTAAACTATTCCACTTCCTAACTTCTCTATGGCTGAAGAATTGCTTCCTAACATCCCTCTGACTCATCTGAGTCTTCAGCTTCCTGTTGTGTCCCCTTGTTTCTGTGTTTCCTCTCTGGAACATCCTGTCATTATCTACCTTGTCGATTCCCCGCAGTATTTTGTATGTCGTTATCATGTCTCCTCGAACCCTTCTGTCCTCCAGTGTTGTTAGTATAGGTAAAAAGAGTGTATAGGTACTGAAGACTATGACTGTCAGTGTAGCGGTACTGAAGACTACGACTGTCAGTGTAGCGATATTGAAGACTATGACTGTCAGTGTAGCGGTACTGAAGACTGTGACTGTCAGTGTAGCGGTACTGAAGACTATGACTGTCAGTGTAGCGGTACTGAAGACTACGACTGTCAGTGTAGCGGTACTGAAGACTACGACTGTCAGTGTAGCGGTACTGAAGACTGTGACTGTCAGTGTAGCGGTACTGAAGACTGTGACTGTCAGTGTAGCGGTACTGAAGACTACGACTGTCAGTGAAGCGGTACTGAAGACTATGACTGTCAGTGTAGCGGTACTGAAGACTACGACTGTCAGTGTAGCAGTACTGAAGACTCTGACTGTCAGTGAAGCGGTACTGAAGACTACGACTGTCAGTGTAGCTGTACGGAAGACTGTGACTGTCAGTGTAGCGGTACTGAAGACTACGACTTTCAGTGTAGCAGTACTGAAGACTCTGACTGTCAGTGAAGCGGTACTGAAGACTACGACTGTCAGTGTAGCTGTACGGAAGACTGTGACTGTCAGTGTAGCGGTACTGAAGACTACGACTGTCAGTGTAGCTGTACGGAAGACTGTGACTGTCAGTGTAGCGGTACTGAAGACTACGACTGTCAGTGTAGCTGTACTGAAGACTCTGACTGTCAGTGAAGCGGTACTGAAGACTACGACTGTCAGTGTAGCTGTACGGAAGACTCTGACTGTCAGTGAAGCGGTACTGAAGACTACGACTGTCAGTGTAGCTGTACGGAAGACTGTGACTGTCAGTGTAGCGGTACTGAAGACTACGACTTTCAGTGTAGCAGTACTGACGACTCTGACTGTCAGTGAAGCGGTACTGAAGACTACGACTGTCAGTGTAGCTGTACGGAAGACTGTGACTGTCAGTGTAGCGGTACTGAAGACTACGACTGTCAGTGTAGCTGTACGGAAGACTGTGACTGTCAGTGTAGCGGTACTGAAGACTACGACTGTCAGTGTAGCAGTACTGAAGACTCTGACTGTCAGTGAAGCGGTACTGAAGACTACGACTGTCAGTGTAGCTGTACGGAAGACTGTGACTGTCAGTGTAGCGGTACTGAAGACTACGACTGTCAGTGTAGCTGTACTGAAGACTGTGACTGTCAGTGAAGCGGTACTGAAGACTGTGACTGTCAGTGAAGCGGTACTGAAGACTGTGACTGTTAGTGTAGCGGTACTGAAGACTGTGACTGTCAGTGAAGCGGTACTGAAGACTGTGACTGTCAGTGTAGCGGTACTGAAGTCTGTGACTGTCAGTGTAGCGGTACTGAAGACTGTGACTGTCAGTGTAGCGGTACTGAAGGTAGACCTTCCGTTGTACTCAGGTTGATGGCTTGATACTGACTCGCTCTTCTCACTGTCAATCCCTCACATTCACTACGACATTTTACTTGACATGAAGAGTGTTAGTGAAGGGTTAAGCCGAGTTGCAACTCGGAGGCTGCTGCTTATAGAGCAGATCAATGATGCTTTAAAAATAATTCACATCTCCTCATTGCATGTGGAAAGTGTTGCTGTCACTAACTGGAAACATAACGAATATAAAAAAAATATACTAAAATAGTTTAATTTTGAATTGGTCATCTAATTCCCATTAGATACAATAATATGTGATACTATTCGTTGGTAAACGAATATTTTATTAATTCTGCTTAAAAAATGAACGTCGAAAAATGATGGAATATTATATGAATCAATGGTAATAAACAATGAGTCGTGGAAAATTGTCCTCAGTGAATGTTTGGCACAAGCTGAGGACGAGGAGCTGAGTATTGGTACTCAGTGCTGAGTACCATCACACGTGACATCATTCACTATTTGTCAGGTCTGAACTGAACATTTCAGTTACTTCAGCCGAGACTTACAACATGAACCATTAACAATGAAAAGGCACATTACCGAGGCTGCAGTGATACATAAATTACTGTGATACTTGATAATGGTCGACATCGGACCGAGAAGACGTCATAAGTTTGAATCTCCTAAGAGCGGGATGTATGGGTGTTCAACCACTTCAAGTGCCAGAGGGTTGTATGGGTGTTCAACCACTTCAAGTGCCAGCGGGTTGTATGGGTGTTCAACCACTTCAAGTGCCAGCGGGTTGTATGGGTGTTCAACCACTTCAAGTGCCAGAGGGTTGTATGGGTGTTCAACCACTTCAAGTGCCAGCGGGTTGTATGGGTGTTCAACCACTTCAAGTGCCAGCGGGTTGTATGGGTGTTCAACCACTTCAAGTGCCAGAGGGTTGTATGGGTGTTCAACCACTTCAAGTGCCAGAGGGTTGTATGGGTGTTCAACCACTTCAAGTGCCAGCAGGTTGTATGGGTGTTCAACCACTTCAAGTGCCAGCAGGTTGTATGGGTGTTCAACCACTTCAAGTGCCAGCGGGATGTATGGGTGTTCAACCACTTCAAGTGCCAGCGGGATGTATGGGTGTTCAACCACTTCAAGTGCCAGAGGGTTGTATGGGTGTTCAACCACTTCAAGTGCCAGCGGGATGTATGGGTGTTCAACCACTTCAAGTGCCAGCAGGTTGTATGGGTGTTCAACCACTTCAAGTGCCAGCGGGTTGTATGGGTGTTCAACCACTTCAAGTGCCAGCGGGATGTATGGGTGTTCAACCACTTCAAGTGCCAGCGGGTTGTATGGGTGTTCAACCACTTCAAGTGCCAGCGGGTTGTATGGGTGTTCAACCACTTCAAGTGCCAGCGGGTTGTATGGGTGTTCAACCACTTCAAGTGCCAGCGGGATGTATGGGTGTTCAACCACTTCAAGTGCCAGCGGGTTGTATGGGTGTTCAACCACTTCAAGTGCCAGCGGGTTGTATGGGTGTTCAACCACTTCAAGTGCCAGAGGGTTGTATGGGTGTTCAACCACTTCAAGTGCCAGCGGGTTGTATGGGTGTTCAACCACTTCAATTGCCAGCGGGTTGTATGGGTGTTCAACCACTTCAAGTGCCAGTGGGTTGTATGGGTGTTCAACCACTTCAAGTACCAGCGGGTTGTATGGGTGTTCAACCACTTCAAGTGCCAGCGGGTTGTATGGGTGTTCAACCACTTCAAGTGCCAGCGGGTTGTATGGGTGTTCAACCACTTCAAGTGCCAGCGGTTTGTATGGGTGTTCAACCACTTCAAGTGCCAGCGCTTTATATGGGTGTTCAACCACTTCAAGTGCCAGCGGGTTGTATGGGTGTTCAACCACTTCAAGTGCCAGCGGGTTGTATGGGTGTTCAACCACTTCAAGTGCCAGCGGGTTGTATGGGTGTTCAACCACTTCAAGTGCCAGCGGTTTGTATGGGTGTTCAACCACTTCAAGTGCCAGCGGGTTGTATGGGTGTTCAACCACTTCAAGTGCCAGCGGGTTGTATGGGTGTTCAACCACTTCAAGTGCCTGCGGGTTGTATGGGTGTTCAACCACTTCAAGTGCCAGCGGGTTGTATGGGTGTTCAACCACTTCAAGTGCCAGCGGGTTGTATGGGTGTTCAACCACTTCAAGTGCCAGCGGGTTGTATGGGTGTTCAACCACTTCAAGTGCCAGAGGAAATTATCGATGACACTCAGCCATCCAAGAGAGAATTAATAGACCTAGGAAGTAATTCTCTCCTAGAAGCCATCTTCCTCGACCAGGGTTTAATAGAATGTTGTGTGACCAAGACAGAACGTTACCCAGGGCTGTCACGCCAGGCACTAATGTTGTGTGACCAAGACAGAACGTTACCCAGGGCTGTCACGCCAGTCATTATTGTTGTGTGACCAAGACAGAACGTTACCCAGGGCTGTCACGCCAGGCACTAATGCTGTGTGACCAAGACAACGTTACCCAGGGATGTCACGCCAGTCATTAATGTTGTGTGACCAAGACAGAACGTTACCCAGGGCTGTCACGCCAGGCACTAATGTTGTGTGACCAAGACAGAACGTTACCCAGGGCTGTCACGCCAGTCACTAATGCTGTGTGATCAAGACAGAACGTTACCCAGGGCTCTCACGCCAGGCACTAATGCTGTGTGACCAAGACAACGTTACCCAGGGATGTCACGCCAGTCATTAATGCTGTGTGACCAAGACACAGCGTTACCCAGGGCTGTCACACCAGTCATTAATGCTGTGTGACCAAGACACAGCGTTACCCAGGGCTGTCACACCAGTCATTAATTCTGTGTGACCAAGACACAACGTTACCCAGGGCTGTCACACCAGTCATTAATGCTGTGTGACCAAGACACAGCGTTACCCAGGGCTGTCACACCACCCACTTAATACCCTTGTCCCTTTCGTTTTGACTTGCCTATGAGAGTCAGGCGTCTGCACTCTTGTGAACATTTAAATTATATATAGGAACCGCCTGGCACTCTGAGGCACTCGTTCTCGCTGCTTCAAACTGCTCATGAGTGACATAAAAACCCAGAAATACCACTGAACTGTATTTTTTCTGCTAAGCCAAAGTAATTCAGATGTTTATATTAATTTCAACAAAATGAAGAATTTATTTTTGTACACTTTGAAATATATACAATTACAACCAACGAATTCTGCGGTGCACAATTGCATGTGCAACGCACTATTATGTGTACAACGCGTCATTGTGTGTACAGCACACCACTGAGTGTTCAGCACATCAGAGTGTACAACACACCATTGTGTGTACAGCACACCATTGTGTGTACAGCACACCATTGCATGTACAGCACACCATTGCATGTACAGTGTACCATTGTGTGTACAGCGCACCAGTGTGTGTGTACAGCACACCATTGCATGTACAGCACACCATTGCATGTACAGCACACCATTGTATGTACAGCACACCATTGCATATACAGCACACCATTGTGTGTACAGCACACTATTGCATGTACAGCACACCATTGCATGTACAGTGTACCATTGTGTGTACAGCGCACCAGTGTGTGTACAGCACACCATTGCATGTACAGCACACCATTGCATGTACAGCACACCATTGCATGTACAGAACACCATTGCATGTACACCACGCCATTGCATGTACAGCACACCATTGCATGTACAGCCCACCATTGCATGTACAGCACAATATTGTGTGTACAGCACACCATTGCATGTACAGCACACCATTGCATGTAGTGTACCATTGTGTGTACAGCGCACCAGTGTGTGTACAGCACATCATTGCATGTACAGCACACCATTGCATGTACAGCACACCATTGCATGTACAGCACACCATTGCATGTACAGCACACCATTGCATGTACAGCACACCAGTGCATGTAAAGCACACCATTGCATGTACAGCACACCATTGTATGTACAGCACACCATTGCCTGTACAGCACACCATTGTATGTACAGCTCACCATTGCATGTACAGCACACCATTGCATGTACAGCTCACCATTGCATGTACAGCTCACCATTGCATGTACAGCTCACCATTGCATGTACAGCACACCATTGCATGTACAGCTCACCATTGCATGTACAGCACACCATTGCATGTACAGCTCACCATTGCATGTACAGCTCACCATTGCATGTACAGCACACCATTGTATGTACAGCTCACCATTGCATGTACAGCACACCATTGTATTTACAGCTCACCATTGCATGAACAGCTCACCATTGCATGTACAGCTCACCATTGCATGTACAGCACACCATTGCATGTACAGCTCACTATTGCATGTACAGCACACAATTGCATGTACAGCTCACCATTGCATGTACAGCACACCATTGCATGTACAGCTCACCATTGCATGTACAGCTCACCATTGCATGTACAGCTCACTATTGCATGTACAGCACACCATTGCATGTACAGCTCACCATTGCATGTACAGCTCACCATTGCATGTACAGCTCACCATTGCATGTACAGCTCACCATTGCATGTACAGCTCACCATTGCATGTACAGCACACAATTGCATGTACAGCACACCATTGCATGTACAGCTCACCATTGCATGTACAGCTCACCATTGCATGTACAGCACACCATTGCATGTACAGCTCACCATTGCATGTACAGCACACCATTGCATGTACAGCTCACCATTGCATGTACAGCACACCATTGCATGTACAGCTCACCATTGCATGTACAGCACACCATTGCATGTACAGCACACTATTGCATGTACAGCTAACCATTGCATGTACAGCTCACCATTGCATGTACAGCACACCATTGCATGTACAGCTCACCATTGCATGTACAGCTCACCATTGCATGTACAGCTCACCATTGCATGTACAGCTCACCATTGCATGTACAGCTCACCATTGCATGTACAGCTCACCATTGCATGTACAGCTCACCATTGCATGTACAGCACACCATTGCATGTACAGCTCACAATTGCATGTACAGCTCACTATTGCATGTACAGCTCACTATTGCATGTACAGCACACCATTGCATGTACAGCCCACCATTGCATGTACAGCACACCATTGCATGTACAGCTCACCATTGCATGTACAGCACACCATGGCATGTACAGCACACCATTGCATGTACAGCACACCATTGCATGTACAGCACACCATTGCATTTACAGCTCACCATTGTATGTACAGCACACCATTGCATGTACAGCCCACCATTGCATGTACAGCACACCATTGCATGTACAGCTCACCATTGTATGTACAGCACACCATTGCATGTACAGCACACCATTGCATGTACAGCACACCATTGCATGTACAGCACACCATTGCATGTACAGCACACCATTGCATGTACAGCACACCATTGCATGTACAGCACACCATTGCATGTACAGCCCACCATTGCATGTACAGCACACCATTGCATGTACAGCTCACCATTGTATGTACAGCACACCATTGCATGTACAGCACACCATTGCATGTACAGCACACCATTGCATGTACAGCACACCATTGCATGTACAGCACACCATTGCATGTACAGCCCACCATTGCATGTACAGCACACCATTGCATGTACAGCTCACCATTGCATGTACAGCACACCATTGCATGTACAGCACACCATTGCATGTACAGCACACCATTGCATGTACAGCACACATAGCCAGCTATCACCAACTCCCTCGCCCTCAGTACAAACAAGGATAGTCTGGAAGTATCCCTCAGTTATCCCTGGTCAGCTCCTGAATCCTTCACTGTGCTGGCGTTATATGGGATACCTGTATTTTTGACGATATATTTAATTTTGGAGTTATATTTACCCTCAAGTCTCTTCACAAACATTGATAACTGAAACTTCTCTCCTCCCTTGTTGTACTCTGTGTCCGGTCTTCCCTCATCTTTTCCACTTCGTACGACCTTGCATTGGTTGTGATTGAACTAGAAATGCTACTTGTTAGATCACGTCTGTAGTCTGTCGAGATCTCGTTGGAGTTTATCACTCTCTTCTGTTTTTATTCTTCTCATTGGTTTTACATCATCTGCTGGTAGGTCGTTCACGTATATAAGGAAGAGTATTGGACCCACTACTGATCCTTGGGAACACCATGCATTACTCTTTTCCACTGTGATGTCTCACACCTTGCTCTTACTCCCATCATTTGGTTACTCTCTGACCCACTGTAACACTACTCGTTCCTATATTTTCTGGCCAACTCTCTATAGTACTTGATCAAATGCTGTCTCGCAATCCAGCTCTGTAGTTCTTGTTATATTTCTTTAATTGTCAAAGAAATCCAGCAAATTGGTAAGGCAGGATTTTCCATCCCTAAATCCATGTTTTTTTTTTTTTTTAAGAATCTTCATCTCTCCGTGTGTCCAAGTATTTAATTCCTTAAATCTTCTCTAGACTTTCAGCAGCATGCAAGTCTTATATACTAGTGTGTAAGTCACTACCTCTGGTCTCCTTCGTTTTTCTTTCATAAATGGAGACCACATTTGCGTTGTTCCACTTATCTGGCAGCTGTCGCAACTGCAGTGATTGGTTGAATATCTTTGTTATTGTGTCACATGGTTATGTGGCTCCTGTTACCACCCATGAAGGTATGTCGCCGGGTCCCAATGCTTTTGCTATATCTGGCTTGTATAGTAATCTCATCACTTCTTTTTTCATACTTTCCAGTATATAAGTGTGTGTGTGTGTGTGTATGTGTGTGTATGTGTGTGTCAACACCACTACTGCAGGTGTAGCCGCCGCCACTATGCAAGAGCCAGCATACACCTGCAATTAAAAAAGAATACAGGTGTTATTACTGTCTGTTTATACAATGTTATTGACTGTTTCCCCCCCCCCCCTTGTCTCCACCTCCTTACTTCCCATTCTCTTTTATCTTTTTTATCTTCAGATTCATTAATATATGCCAGTGTTCCTTTGGATCTTGTCTGATAGTGTTCGGTATATTCTGATCGTCAGTTCTGATTGTAATTGCTTTCTTAGTGGATTGTTAGAGTCTCTTTAACAATGAAACTCTCCATGTTTTATATTTTCTGTTATTTTTTCTTCCTAATTCTGATTGGCCAGTTCGTAGTTTGCATTGTAGTTAATTAGCAAATTTGTTCGTAATTTGTTTTACCCGGGGTATACCTGTAGGGTGTTCCGGGGGTCAGCGCCCCCGCCACCCACTCAGGTAGTTAACTAATGAACTTATATTGCTACTATTTTTCTTTAAGTTTATATTGCTACTATAACCACTATTATTAATTCTACTTTTATTACTACCTCTTTTATTACTACCTCTTTTACTGCTTGTAATACTTATATTTTTCCCATTACTAGCTACTATTACAACTACTAATAAAACAAATATTAATAAGAATACTTTTATGAATATTAGTACTTTCCCACAAGGGACTTTACTTACATATTATTATTCTCATCTTTATTATAATTTTGAATCACGTCGAAAAAAACAGAAAGCAAAAGAAATATGTATATATTTTGAGTGGCGATGTGAGAGCATTTCACTATATATCTGACTCAGCGACGCTCACCATCATCACTCACGCTAGACCCTTTATAGTGAGGAGGGGGGGGGTTGCTGGGGGGGTGTTGGTGAGTTGAAAGAGGAGTAGGACGGATGGAAGAGTGGTGATAATGGAATTGAAATAGAATAGATAACGGGATGAACCCGGTAAAGAGGACAAAGGAAAAAAAATACCCAGTTAATGGAAAGTTAGGGAAATTGGAGTGGGGGAAAAGCCTAGAAACGGAGTACAGGCTGAGGAAACAATGGCTCTAAAATTCATTTAAGGGACAGAGCCTTGAGTTGAACACTGTGCTGAGCATATCGTCTGAGATGCACATCAACTGATCAACTACAGCAAATGCACGTCTGACAAGATTAAGTTTAGCTTTCAGGAATCTCAACAAGGAGTCACTCTTGACACCATATAGGACAGCATGTGAAGAATGATTCCAAGTTTGAAGACCACTGGCTCAGAGGAGACCGGAGTTAATGACGAGAGTCGGTCACATCAACAGAAAGACTTGGCAGAAGCAAGAACTCTCTAGTGTGTAGACAGGAGAAGAGGTGTGAGAGGCTGCATCTCTCCTGGTGTGGAGAGAAACACTTCAAGAAATACCTTGGTTTGGAAGTTTAGAGTGGCACACCTTGTAAAGGTATACTGGCCCTTTCAGATCCTCAAAGAGTATTTGAAAGGACTATTCCTCCTCATGAAAAGAATATAGAATAATTATAACTGAAGAAAATAAGCAATTTCCATTGATAATATGCAAAAATATAATTATATAAAATGTAAAAACAATCAAACATGAAATGTTCCTAACTGAAGTAAACAATGAAATGATAAAATACATAAATAAATGTGAAACAAAGCTAATATGTACAGCGGACAGATTAAATTCCGATGTGCCGATGGTTGTGGTAAGTAGGTCTCAGACTCACGATGGTTGTGGTAAGTAGGTCTCAGACTC
>WNWK01006978.1:40000-97500 GCA_009830355.1 Cherax destructor
CTTCACGACCAGTGTTTCCTGTACTTCTCCTTCCCTCCCACAGTTCACGACCAGTGTTTCCTGTACTTCTCCTTCCATCCCACACTTCACGACCAGTGTTTCTTGTACTTCACCTTCCCTCCCACACTTCACGACCAGTGTTTCCTGTACTTCACCTTCCCTCCCACAGTTCACGACTAGTGTTTCCTGTACTTCACCTTCCCTCCCACAGTTCACGACCAGTGTTTCCTGTACTTCATCTTCCCTCCCACAGATCACGACCAGTGTTTCCTGTACTTCACCTTCCCTCCCACAGTTCACGACCAGTGTTTCCTGTACTTCACCTTCCCTCCCACAGTTCACGACCAGTGTTTCTTGTACTTCACCTTCCCTCCCACAGTTCACGACCAGTGTTTCCTGTACTTCACCTTCCCTCCCACAGTTAACTTCCCTCTACCCTAACATTACTCTCAGTGAACGAAGTGTATAAATGTCCCTGTATTGAGTAGCAGTGAAAAAGTAATGTATTGAGAAGGAAGCCTGACAACGGTAGATTACGTGTTAATTATCAAGTGGTTTACCTGAAGCCGTGATTTAAGTGTATTATCGAGAGTCGAATGAGATGGGTTCATTTTCCCCCAGTGTAAGTAAAGTGTTTCACAAAGAATATGCGGTAACAATGTGCTCCAGCAGTGGAAATATAAAGTGATCATTTAAGTGGGCTTTAGCTAAGTGGTTCTGCCGAGGGTACCGTGCCTATTGCACCCCCGGTGCTACAGCCTTGGTAATTTCACGTAAGTGGTGATGGTCACGTAAGTGAAATTTAACTCACGTGCCTTCCCTCTGCCTCTCACGCTACCAACTAAACCACTAGTGATAACACATAACAGTGCTAACACATAACAGTGCTAACACATAACAGTGCTAACACATAACAGTGCTAACACATAACAGTGCTAACACATAACAGTGCTAACACATAACAGTGCTAACACATAACAGTGCTAACACATAACAGTGCTTACACATAACAGTGCTAACACATAACAGTGCTAACACATAACAGGGCTAACACATAACAGTGCTAACACATAACAGTGCTAGCAGATAATAGTGATAACAGATAAAGCAATAGTGCTAACAGGTAAAACACTAGTGCTAACAAATAAAGCACTAGTGCTAACAAATAGAACACTAGTGTTAACAGATAAAGCATTGGTGCTAACAGATAAAGCACTAGTGTTAACAGAAAAAGCACTAGTGCTAACAAATAAAGCACTAGTGCTAACAAATAGAGCACTAGTGCTAACAAATAAAGCACTGGTGCTAAAAGATAAAGCACTAGTGCTAACAGATAAAGCACTGGTGCTAAAAGATAAAACACTGGTACTAACAGATAAAGCACTGATGCTAACAGATAAAGCACTAGTGCTAACAGATAAAGCACTGGTGCTAACAGATAAAGCACTAGTGCTAACAGATAAAGCACTAGTACTAACAGATAAAGCACTGGTGCTAACAGATAAAGCACTGGTGCTACCTTTAAAAATCTTCCTCTTGACAAAGGCAAAGATTTATAGACTTTGGGAATAACTAACTACTCTTTTGGGAGAGGGATTAAGTACATGGCTTGTGGTGTGGATTAGGCTAAATTAAATTGCGCTTGTTTTAATAAGGTTACGTGTTATATATATATATATATATATATATATATATATATATATATATATATATATATATATATATATATATATATATATATATATATATATATGCAAAAGATCACAGTAAACAGGTAATATCAAAATATGCAAGACAACCACTATGAAAAAATAGAAGAATTCCAAGCGCTTTCGTGACTACTCACATTATCAAGGAACTATAAAAGGAAACATGACAAGAAGGCTTATAAAGAGGCAGAATACACCTCACAGTCACATCACACTAACAAAGACAACACCTCACAGTAGCGTAACATCACACGACTCTGTGAAGAGGAACATAAGAAAGGACCTGAAACTCTTCCCAAGAATTAAGATTAGTCCAATTTATCATTAAATTCTTAAGAACATAAGAACATAAGAAAGGAGGAACACTGCAGCAGGCCTGTTGGCCCATACTAGGCAGGTCCTTCACAATCCGTCCCACTAACAGAATATTTGCTCAACCCAATTTTCAATGCTACCCAAGAAATAAGCTTTGACAATTCTACCCACTCATGCGCGAGTCCCACTCAAATCCAACCCCTCTCACTCATGAATTTATCCAACCTAAATTTGAAACTACCCAAGGTCCTAGCTTCAATAACCCTACTAGGCAGACTGTTCCACTCATCAACTACCCTATTTCCAAACCAATACTTTCCTATATCCTTTCTAAATCTAAACTTATCTAACTTGAATCCATTATTGCGGGTTCTCTCTTGGAGAGATATCCTCAAGACCTTATTTATATCCCCTTTGTTAATACCCATTTTCCACTTGTATACCTCGATCATGTCTCCCTCATTCTACGTCTTACAAGTGAATGTAATTTTAGGGTCTTCAATCTTTCTTCGTAAGGAAGATTTCTAATGCTATGTATTAATTTAGTCATTCTACGCTGAATGTTTTCTAACGAATTTATGTCCATTCTGTAATATGGAGACCAGAACTGAGCTGCGTAATCTAGGTGAGGCCTTACTAATGATGTATAAAGCTGTAATATAACCTCTGGACTTCTGTTGCTAACACTTCTTGATATAAATCCCAGTAATCTATTTGCCTTATTACGTACGCTTAGGCATTGCTGTCTTGGTTTAAGGTTGCTGCTTACCATCACCCCCAAGTCCTTCTCGCAATCTGTATGGCTAAGTTCTACGTTATTTAACTTATAAGTGCTTGGGTTATGGACACTCCCGAGCTTCAGAACCTTGCATTTATCTACATTGAACTGCATCTGCCACTTTTCTGACCACGAATTAAGTTTGTCTAAATCTTCCTGAAGTTCTATGACATCTATGTTTGAATCAATTATCCTACCTATCTTCGTGTCGTCGGCGAATTTGCTCATATCACTAGTAATTCCCTCGTCAAGGTCATTGATATATATTATAAATAACAATGGGCCTAAGACTGATCCCTGTGGAACACCACTTGTTACAAGTCCCCATTCGGATTTAACCCCATTTATGCACACTCTCTGCTTCCTATTGGTGAGCCATGACTCGATCCATGACAGCACTTTTCCCCCAATGCCATGAGCTGCCACTTTCTTTAACAGTCTCTGGTGCGGTACTCTATCAAAAGCCTTACTAAAGTCTAAATAAACAATATCGAATTCTTTATCGTGATCAACAGCCTCAAAAGCTTTACTGAAAAAGGTTAATAAATTAGATAGGCAGGAACGGCCCCTCGTGAATCCATGCTGGGTATCATTAATCAAATTATGGTTATCTAGATGGCTTCTAATAATATCAGCTATAATTGACTCTAGTAATTTGCCTACAATTGAGGTCAGGCTTATTGGGCGGTAGTTTGACGGTAGTGACTTGTCCCCTGCTTTAAAAATAGGAATTACATTAGCCATCTTCCACATATCAGACACTACACCTGTTTTAAGAGATAAATTAAAAATGTTAGATATTGGTTCACAGAGTTCCATTTTGCATTCCTTAAGAACCCTTGCAAAAAGCTCATCAGGACCCGGCGATTTATTTTGTTTCAGTCGGTCCAGCTGTTTCATAATCATTTCGCTAGTGACTGTGATATTACATAATTTATCTTCTTCTGGGCCTCTGTAAAAATTAATTACTGGGATATTATTAATGTCTTCCTGTGTGAAAACCGGGAGAAAATAATTATTAAAAATAGAGCACATATCATTCTCCTTGTCAGTAAGATGCCTAAAGTTATTTTTAAGGGGACCTATCTTATCCCTAACTTTTGTTCTATAAACCTGGAAAAACTTTTGGGTTAGTTTTTGAATCCCTAGCAACTTTAATTTCATAGTCCCGTTTAGCTTTTCTTATTCCCTTTTTACCGTCCCTCTTAATGTCAGTATACTGATTTATAAGATGACCCTCACCTCTTTTTATGCGCCTATAAATTCCTTTCTTCTGCCCTAAAAGATATTTGAGCCTATTATTCATCCATTTTGGGTCATTTCTACTTGATCTAATTTCTTTATACGGGATAAATGTTCTTTGGGCAGCCTGTATAGTGTTAAGAAAACTGTCATATTGATACCTCTCTTCTTCACCCCAGTCCACAGTTGATAAGTGTTCTCTAAGTCCATTATAATCTGCTAAGCGAAAATCTGGGACCATTACTGAATTATCCCTACTATCATACATCCATTCAATGCTAAAGGTAATTGACTTGTGGTCGCTTGAGCCGAGTTCCTCTGTAATTTCTAAATTATTAACAAGGGTTTCCTTGCTTGCCAGAACCAAGTCAAGTAGGTTATTTCCCTTGTAGGTTCTGTTACAAACTGCTTCAAAAGCAATCCTGAACTACTTCTAAAAAGTCGTTAGATTCTAAATTCCCTGTCATGAAATTCCAATCAATCTGACTAAAGTTAAAGTCCCTAGAATTACTACGTTATCGTGTCTTGTGGCCTTAACAATTTCCTCCCAAAGTAGTCTCCCTTGTTCCCTATCTAAGTTTGGAGGACGGTAAATCACGCCTAAAATAAATTTTTCACACCCTCTGAAAATTCTATCCAGACAGACTCTGTATATGTTAATTCAGACTTTATACCCGTTTTTATGCAACAATTTAAATGATCACGGACATAGAGTGCCACCCCACCCCCCTTCCCGATACTTCTGTCTACTTGGAACAATTTAAAACCCTGAATGTGACATTCGGCAGGCAAGTCCCGATTTTTCATATTAAACCATGTCTCAGTTATTGCAAAAACATCAATATTACCCGTACTTGCAACTAATCTCAACTCGTCCATCTTATTCCTAGCACTACGACTATTGGTGTAATATATATTTAGAGACCCTCCTTTCTCTTTACCCTTCCTGCTCATCTCTGTTTTTCCACTATACCTATTACTGTCCTTGTCATCTAGTGTCACTAGCTTTCCACTATCCACCTTATTCTGCCTATTACTAGTTCTCCTACAACTTATAATATTACTACACTGGGACTTCTCTGTTTTCCCCCCAAAACCCCCATAAATGAATCCAATTCATATAAACCAAAAGAAATATTCATATTATTTTCAAAACTGCTTTTAATGAAACATGATTCTATTATATTCCTCTCAACCATGGACTTGCTTGATACAACCTTCTCAGCATTTTGAAAATCATTTGGATGGTTAAAATCTCTCACATGAATAAATAGAGCATTAGAATCTTGTCCAGTTCTAATGCTATATTTATGTTGTTTTAATCTTAGTTCAAGACTTTTACCAGGTGAGGTGTTGTCTTTATTAGTGTGATGTGACTGTGAGGTGTTGTCTTTGTTAGTGTGATGTGACTGTGAGGTGTAGTCTTTGTTAGTGTGATGTGACTGTGAGGTGTTGTCTTTGTTAGTGTGATGTGACTGTGAGGTGTATTCTGCCCCTTTATAAGCCTTCTTGTCATGTTTCCTTTTATAGTTCCTTGATAATGTGAGTAGTCACGAAAGCGCTTGGAATTCTTCTATTTTTTCATAGTGGTTGTCTTGCATATTTTGATATCACCTGTTTACTGTGATCTTTTTGCATATATATATATATATATATATATATATATATATATATATATATATATATATATATATATATATATATATATATATATATATATATATGAATTGTTTCTGATATTTGTGCGTGTGAATAACATGCTAGAAAAGATAGATTCGTATGTATGACTTTCCGTAAAAGTAAAATTAATACTTGCCATGTTTACAAGTATTATCGGACAAGTAGCTATGGGAATTCAATACTCTCACTCCGAACTGGAAAGAGCAAGGTGTGCCACTGGCACACGCAATGCGTATGCCAGTGGCACACATTGCGTAATTGGCCAATCTAAGATTAGGTTTCAGGAACCTCAAAAAATCATTCACGACCATTTACGCAACATATGTCAGGCCCATTTTGGAGTATGCATTACCATCATGGAACCTCCCCTTGAAAAAGTGTCGGTGCTAGTGATGAATTCTGAGAAGAGTCGATAAGAGTTCAACTTGACAACATTTGGGAAGGGAAAAGACTCTATTACGACATAAAAACTATTTGATATGGTGGACAGATAAGAAAGATAAGAAACAGGTGTATGGGGGGGGACACAATAAAGACACAGTTAAGCCACCAGGGGCACTAGGAGAGTGGTAGCAGAAAAAAGTAGCAGTTGGTGGACGACGCGAAAGTGAAGAAATAAATCTATACACGGTGTCAAGGCAGAGCTGAGTGCACCTGTGTCAAGGCAGAGCTGAGTGCACCTGTGTCAAGGCAGAGCTGAGTGCACCTGTGTCAAGGCAGAGCTGAGTGCACCTGTGTCGGGGACAGGAAGACCATATCTTAGTGTCAGCGCCACGGAAACACAGACGATAGAATAGCCCAAGGACGTGCTACATTGTGATTCCCAGAGCTATGGTGAGTTAATGGGCTATAATGAATGCGCATTCAGGCCAAGTCGAAAGGCCTTGATTGGTACAGAAGGGAAAGAAGTCCTGAAAACCCGAAATTGCCCTATATAACTGATAAATAGAAACGAGAGATAATAACATTTGAAATAAATAAAGGATACTAGATAACACATTCTTATCACAAGAGGGTGAACAAGAGGACACAATTTTAAACGGGGATAAAAAAAAATTGGGTAAGTTATGCTAGAAAGCTTTTCTCAAAAGTAGTAATAAAACATTGGACTGGAACCCAGATGGAGGTAGGATGTGCCAGTACTGGAAACTTCTGGAGGTAGGATGTGCCAGTACTGGAAACTTCTGGAGGTAGGATGTGCCAGTACTGGAAACTTCTGGAGGTAGGATGTGCCAGTACTGGAAACTTCTGGAGGTAGGATGTGCCAGTACTGGAAACTTCTGGAGGTAGGATGTGCCAGTACTGGAAACTTCTGGAGGTAGGATGTGCCAGTACTGGAAACTTCTGGAGGTAGGATGTGCCAGTACTGGAAACTTCAGAAAAAAAACATTATTACGAAGCGAGTGTTAATGACGGGACACTAGCAAGCACAGATCTGCTCTTGTAACTACAAATATGAAGTTAAAAAGATAATCGCACAACAGTAAGATGAAGGCAGGATACAAAAAGCTCGCTGTCTTAATAATGAAGCCTTTCTTGTAGCTTGATAAAGTTCTGTGTAGAACTGTATCAAGTCCATGAATGTATAAAGTTCTACACAGAGCGAAAGTGGTCTTAATTAAAGTCGGTTCTGCCCACTTTCTTCAGCACAAGATTAAACAGTTAGAAGTCTGAAAAGTTCCGAAGAGCTAGGTCCAAATTCCATAGCTATGTATGAAGTCTCTACAAAAAGAAGTGTTAGACCAGGTCACGTCTGCAGAACAAGTAAATATCTGCAAAAATCCCGATCCCATCTAGGTGTCTCTCCAGGTGGAACCCAACTATCATCTGAGCACTGGCAGAAAACGAAAGATTGAAATATATAAAATTGAAGGCCAACGCTTAAGACAGTAGTTAGCTACAAAACCCAAGAAAATCCCAACTACAGGAGAATAATGTTTACGTGGCCAGCAGAGCGACAATTGTCGCCTCCTCTGAAGAAAGCAAAACTGAAAATATCAAGGAAAAAAACAAAGAATGAAGTGTAAAGACGGTAGGCGAGGAAACAGAAAATTCGCTAGATGGCGCCACATAGGGACCCTCTAGACAGAGACAGACAGAACTTACTCTAAGACCCAAACAATCTGACTAAAGTCACACGAATCATACATTATCTACCTATATTACTTAGAAAACAACTTAACAGACGTGTCAAAGTCAAGGCAGCCGTGCATATGAATTACTAGCCTCATATCCAAAAGTAACAGAATTCTGATCATACGTTCCTATAAATGCAATTTTTTTTTGCAATCCCATTAAGACGGCCTTGGGTTATGAATAATGCTGCCCCTGGCGAATTAAACCACTTGCTGGGTCTACATAAATCAGCGAGAGCATCTTGGGTTGGTTTGTAAGGGAAGGAGAGCCAGGATCCCGTGGGTGCACTGGCCTAGACTAATATGTTTGATGTAGTGGACCACTGGTGTTGGGTCACCCTCTACACATGCTCATCCATACCTTCATGGACACTCTAACACGCACTCACCTGCACTCACCTCGTCATGACCTTCCACAAGCAATAAGGGAACCAGTGATTTTCTAGTTGCTTTCTTTTATAACTTATCCTGTAGCTGAAGAAAGGACAAAATATATATACACTTAGGACATGTTTATTGGATATGTTTCGGTCTGGGTAGTCCAAGGTATTAGGACCGAAACGTATCTAATAAAGATATTCTAAGAGTATGAACATGTTCTCTCGTCCACACTGTCGTAACTGTTATATTTTCTGATTTCATTTTATAATATTGGTTAGGTTGGAAGCCTGGCAAACCTCCAGGTTAATATTCCTGGAGAGTTCACGACGCAGGATAACTCAATATAACTACGAAGTGTCTTAGTTTCACTTTGGTACTTGGGTTCGCTTGCCTAGGGTACGACCCACGACTCTCGACTAACACATAGGTATTATTTTGATGTGAGTCGGGATGGCATTTTTCCTTCTCTGATCAAGCATCCGCTGTCCTGCCGGAGCTAGATTTCCCAGTCCATTAACACAAGTAGAATCCCTTGCTAGGTGATAGTGTTGAAGAGTCTCGGGGAGGATCTGACACCAAAATACTTCACCTCTTCAAATAAATTTTTCCTCAACCATCCGCGACTTAAGATTTTTTCTTGGTTTTCATCCCAGCAAGAAAATTCAATGAACTTGAAACATTCCCTTTTTTTTTGTCTTTGAGTCTGTGAGGCGCCTTAATGAAGAAAGTTGTGAATTAATATTGAGGGAAAAATATGGCAAAATTTGACAGTATGAACAACAAAAAGTTAAAAGAAGCTTAAATATTTTTTGTCAACATTCGTTACAGAAACTTCGAGGATAAATGTGTATCTGTTATTGTTTCTCTTGGCTTTATTTTTGTGCTTTGTGTGTCACAAACACAGTTAAAACACTTGTTAGATATAAAGGCGTACTGCCAACAGTGATAACCTCACTAAACTCCAGGTTACCTCACCTGTACCAGACCCTGAACAAACCTGTGTTCACTCAAGCCTCGCGTCCTGAGTGAACAAGATCCCACGACTGAAACATTTCCATAATTAAATGTGCTAAGCGTTGCTCATGTCTCTTTAACCGCAAGTTCTCGGTATTATATACCAGTCCATGGCGGTGATGAACCTCTACTCACATCCAAACATTAATATAGTAAAAGCTGGTACTGCAACTTGTCTCTTCCTCCTTTTTTCCAGTTCTAATGTCTCCCTCAACAAAAATCTATAGAATCATTTTATGTAGTTCGTATGTTTACAGAACGGTTATGACTTAGAATATCTTTGGGTAATAAACGTTTATTTCAAGTATTAAGTAAACTTTCTTGAACTCTCTGAGATGTTGAGTCACCTGCGGGTGTCACCGCCAAGGAAACCTCGCGTTCTGGTACCGCCAAGGAAACCTCGCGCTCTGGTACCGCCAAGGAAACCTCGCGCTCTGGTACCGCCAAGGAAACCTCGCGCTCTGGTACCGCCAAGGAAACCTCGCGCTCTGGTACCGCCAAGGAAACCTCGCGCTCTGGTACCGCCAAGGAAACCTCGCGCTCTGGTACCGCCAAGGAAACCTCGCGTTCTGGTACCGCCAAGGAAACCTCGCGCTCTGGTACCGCCAAGGAAACCTCGCGCTCTGGTACCGCCAAGGAAACCTCGCGCTCTGGTACCGCCAAGGAAACCTCGCGCTCTGGTACCGCCAAGGAAACCTCGCGCTCTGGTACCGCCAGGAAACCTCGCGCTCTGGTACCGCCAAGGAAACCTCGCGCTCTGGTACCGCCAAGGAAACCTCGCGCTCTGGTACCGCCAAGGAAACCTCGCGCTCTGGTACCGCCAAGGAAACCTCGCGCTCTGGTACCGCCAAGGAAACCTCGCGCTCTGGTACCGCCAAGGAAACCTCGCGCTCTGGTACCGCCAAGGAAACCTCGCGCTCTGGTACCGCCAAGGAAACCTCGCGCTCTGGTACCGCCAAGGAAACCTCGCGCTCTGGTACCGCCAAGGAAACCTCGCGCTCTGGTACCGCCAAGGAATCCTCGCGCTATGGTACCGCCAAGGAAACCTCGCGTTCTGGTACCGCCAAGGAAACCTCGCGTTCTGGTACCGCCAAGGAAACCTCGCGTTCTGGTACCGCCAAGGAAACCTCGCGCTCTGGTACCGCCAAGGAAACCTCGCGCTCTGGTACCGCCAAGGAAACCTCGCGTTCTGGTACCGCCAAGGAAACCTCGCGTTCTGGTACCGCCAAGGAAACCTCGCGCTCTGGTACCGCCAAGGAAACCTCGCGTTCTGGTACCGCCAAGGAAACCTCGCGCTCTGGTACCGCCAAGGAAACCTCGCGCAACACATCGCTGTACTGTGTTGTAACAGCGCGAGAAAACATTGTAAAATCGACAGGCAGAAAACTCCTTAAGACAATAATTAACACTTGGGTAATGGACAGAAGTAGTATTAATTATATTTTTAATCTTGCCTACTGTTATGTGAAGCTTCTGGGTTACTTAAAACAAACACGTTACATCGACACCATCGTCACCACCACTACACCTGGGTTACTTTCCTTGTTAGTACTGGTAGTGGTGGTGATAATGGCGGTGCTGCCGCTGGAGGATGATTTTGTGAGTAAGTTTCACAATTACCAGTTTTATATTTAGTAGTCGGTTTTTCTTTTACTTATAAAGCTCAAGAATCGTTTTATTATTCGGCTCTTTAAGAAAATGCCAACCATACTCATTTGTAAGCCAGGAGTTGCCGCCAGTCCTGAGGATAATACAGCAGGCAGCTACTGCAGCGGCCTTCATAGTGTTGTTTAATAAATTACTGTATGTGTGGGGGAGACAGCTAGGAATTATTCCACACGTCTATACGAACGCAGATATTCTTGCCGCAACAACAACATCAGCAAGGTGTGTTAGTTCACAACAACATCAGCAAGGTGTGTTAGTTCACAACAACATCAGCAAGGTGTGTTAGTTCACAACAACATCAGCAAGGTGTGTTAGTTCACAACAACATCAGCAAGGTGTGTTAGTTCACAACAACATCAGCAAGGTGTGTTAGTTCACAACAACATCAGCAAGGTGTGTTAGTTCACAACAACATCAGCAAGGTGTGTTAGTTCACAACAACATCAGCAAGGTGTGTTAGTTCACAACAACATCAGCAAGGTGTGTTAGTTCACAACAACATCAGCAAGGTGTGTTAGTTCACAACAACATCAGCAAGGTGTGTTAGTTCACAACAACATCAGCAAGGTGTGTTAGTTCACAACAACATCAGCAAGGTGTGTTAGTTCACAACAACATCAGCAAGGTGTGTTAGTTCACAACAACATCAGCAAGGTGTGTTAGTTCACAACAACATCAGAAAGGTGTGTTAGTTCACAACAACATCAGCAAGGTGTGTTAGTTCACAACAAGACTTCGCACAGTGTGGTGACCCAGGGAGAACATGACAGAATGTGGGTCAACCCAGGGAGAACATGACAGAATGTGGGTCAACCCAGGGAGAACATGACAGAATGTGGGTCAACCCAGAGAGAACATGACAGAATGTGGGTCAACCCAGGAGAACATGACAGAATGTGGGTCAACCCAGGAGAACATGACAGAATGTGGGTCAACCCAGGGAGAACATGACAGAATGTGGGTCAACCCAGAGAGAACATGACAGAATGTGGGTCAACCCAGGGAGAACATGACAGAATGTGGGTCAACCCAGGGAGAACATGACAGAATGTGGGTCAACCCAGGGAGAACATGACAGAATGTGGGTCAACCCAGGGAGAACATGACAGAATGTGGGTCAACCCAGGAGAACATGACAGAATGTGGGTCAACCAGGAGAACATGACAGAATGTGGGTCAACCCAGGGAGAACATGACAGAATGTGGGTCAACCCAGGGAGAACATGACAGAATGTGGGTCAACCCAGGGAGAACATGACAGAATGTGGGTCAACCCAGGAGAACATGACAGAATGTGGGTCAACCCAGGGAGAACATGACAGAATGTGGGTCAACCCAGGGAGAACATGACAGAATGTGGGTCAACCCAGGGAGAACATGACAGAATGTGGGTCAACCCAGGGAGAACATGACAGAATGTGGGTCAACCCAGGGAGAACATGACAGAATGTGGGTCAACCCAGGGAGAACATGACAGAATGTGGGTCAACCCAGAGAGAACATGACAGAATGTGGGTCAACCCAGAGAGAACATGACAGAATGTGGGTCAACCCATGGAGAACATGACACAAACATATGACAGTCTCTTGAATCACCTCGAATTCATTCCATATACACCGTCACCCTAAACCTGTCAAGCTTGCACCTGGCAGGATCCCTGACTCACACCCTCCACAACACACACTGCCCTCCTCACCTGACTCACACCCTCCACAACACACACTGCCCTCCTCACCTGACTAACACCCTCCACAACACACACTGCCCTCCTCACCTGACTCACACCCTCCACAACACACTGTCCTCCTCACCTGACTCACACCCACCACAACACACTGCCCTCCTCACCTGACTCACACCCTCCATAACACACTGTCCTCCTCACCTGACTCACACCCTCCACAACACACTGCCCTTCTCACCAGACTCACACCCTCCACAACACACACTGCCCTCCTCACCTGACTCACACCCTCCACATCACACTGCCCTCCTCACCTGACTCACACCCTCCACAACACACTGTCCTCCTCACCTGACTCACACCCTCCACAACACACTGCCCTTCTCACCTGACTCCCACCATCCACAACACACTGCCTCTCACCTGACTCACACCCTCCACAACACACTGTACTCCTCACCTGACTCACACCCTCCAAAACACACTGCCCTTCTCACCTGACTCACACCCTCCACAACACACACTGCCCTCCTCACCTGACTCACACCCTCCACATCACACTGCCCTCCTCACCTGAATCACACCCTCCACAACACACTGTCCTCCTCACCTGACTCACACCCTCCACAACACACTGCCCTTCTCACCTGACTCACACCCTTCACAACACACACTGCCCTCCTCACCTGACTCACACCCTCCACAACACACACTGCCCTCCTCACCTGACTCACACCCTCCACAACACACTGCCCTCCTCACCTGACTCACACCCTCCACAACACACTGTCCTCCTCACCTGACTCACACCCTCCACAACACACTGCCCTTCTCACTTGACTCACACCCTCCACAACACACACTGCCCTCCTCACCTGACTCACACCCTCCACATCACACTGCCCTCCTCACCTGACTCACACCCTCCACAACACACTGCCCTTCTCACCTGACTCACACCCTCCACAACACACACTGCCCTCCTCACCTGACTCACACCCTCCACAACACACTGCCCTTCTCACCTGACTCACATCCTTCACAACACACACTGCCCTCCTCACCTGACTCACACCCTCCACAACACACACACTGCCCTCCTCACCTGACTCACACCTTCCACAACACACTGCCCTCCTCACCTGACTCACACCCTCCACAACACACTGTCCTCCTCACCTGACTCACACCCTCCACAACACACTGCCCTTCTCACCTGACTCACACCCTCCACAACCACACTGCCCTCCTCACCTGACTCACACCCTCCACAACACACTGCCTCCTCACCTGACTCACACCCTCCACACCACCCTGACCTCCTCACCTGACTCACACCCTCCACAACACACTGCCCTCCTCACCTGACTCACACCCTCCACACACACTGCCCTCCTCACCTGACTCACACCCTCCACAACACACTGCCCTCCTCACCTGACTCACACCCTCCACACACACTGCCCTCTCACCTGACTCACACCCTCCACAACACACTGTCCTCCTCACCTGACTCACACCTCCACAACACACTGCCCTCTCACCTGACTCCACCATCCACAACACACTGCCCTCCTCACCTGACTCACACCTCCACAACACACTGTCCTCCTCACCTGACTCACACCTCCACAACACACTGCCCTCTCACCTGACTCACACCCTCCACAACACACACTGCCCTCCTCACCTGACTCACACCCTCCACACACACTGCCCTCCTCACCTGAATCACACCCTCCACAACACACTGTCCTCTCACCTGACTCACACCCTCCACAACACACTGCCCTTCTCACCTGACTCACACCCTCTCACAACACACACCCTCCTCACCTGACTCACACCCTCCACAACACACCTGCCCTCCTCACCTGACTCACACCCTCCACAACACACACTGCCCTCCTCACCTGACTCACACCTCCACAACACACTGTCTCCTCACCTGACTCACACCCTCCACAACACACTGCCCTTCTCACTTGACTCACACCCTCCACAACACACACTGCCCTCCTCACCTGACTCACACCCTCCACACACACTGCCCTCCTCACCTGACTCACACCCTCCACAACACACTGCCCTTCTCACCTGACTCACACCCTCCACAACACACACTGCCCTCCCTCACTGACTTCACACCTTCCATACAATCACATTGTTCTCACCTGACTCACTCCTTCACAACTCCACTGCTCTTCTCTGACTTCTGCTCATTCACCAGCCTCTGATGGCATCATAACACATGTCCTTCTACTCTGACTTTCCACACTTTTCATAATACTGCCTCACTACTTGATTTCACACTTCCAAACACACTGTCCTCTCACCTGACTCCACCCTCCTCATACACACTGTCCTTTCTACTGATCTCATACTCTTCACACACTACTGCCCTTCTCACTTGACTCCACCCTCAATACTCATGTCCTCCTCACTGACTCAACCCTCCCATCACATGCTTCATACCTTGACTCACACCTTCACAATCACACTGCTTTCCTCTCACCTGACTCACACCTCCACAACACCTGCTCCTTTCACCTGACTCAACCTCACAACACACATGTCTCTCACTTGACTCACACCCCCACTATACACTGCCTTCTCACCTGACTCACACCCTCCACAACACACTGTCCTCCTCACCTGACTCACACCTTCCACAACACACTGCCTCTCTCACCTGACTCCACCTCCACAACACACTGCCCTCCTCACTGACTCACACCTTCCACAACACACTGTCCTCTCACCTGACTCACACCCTCCACAACACACTGCCTCCTTCACCTGACTCACACCCTCCACAACACACACTGCCCTCCTCACCTGACTCACACCTCCACATCACACTGCCTCTCACCTGATCACACCCTCCACAACACACTGCCTTCTCACCTGACTCACACCTCCACAACACACTGCCCTTCTCACCTGACTCACACCTCTTCACAACACACACTGCCCTCCTCACCTGACTCACACCCTCCACAACACACACTGCCTCCTCACCTGACTCACACCCTCCACAACACACTGCCCTCCTCACCTGACTCACACCTCCACAACACACTGTCTCTCCACCTGACTCACATCCTCCACAACAAACACTGCCCTTCTCACCTGACTCACACCCTCCACAACACACACTGCCCTCCTCACTTGACTCACACCCTCCACAACACACTGCCCTCCTCACCTGACTCACACCCTCCACAACACACACTTCCCTCCTCACCTGACTCACACCCTCCACAACACACACTGCCATCCTCACCTGACACTCACATTAACATCTCACGACTCTTTGTCACCTATATCTTTGATGAGTTCCGACAGTTTTTCTACCCCCGGAGCCCGGCCTTGGGCCAGACTCGTCTGGTGCTTGCTGGCGGCTTCTGGTCTACATATCCATCACAGCCTGGTTGATCTGGCACTTAGTGGAGATACTTTTCCATTTTCCTTTTGAAGACTTCTGCACTTGTCCCAGCAGTGTTTCTGATATCGTCTGGTAAGATGTTGAATAGTTTAGGGAGACTGATGTTGATACAATGTTCTCTTTTTGTGCCCATGGCGCTCCTGTTTTTCACTGGTTCTGTTTTACATTTCCTCCCATATCTTTCACTCCGGTATGCTGTTATGGCAGTGTGCAGATTTGGGACCAGGCCCTCAAGTACTTTTCAGGTACATATTGCCATGCAACTCTCTCCTCATTTCCAGTGAGTATATATTTAATTCTTTAAGGCTTTCACAATTATTTAAATGCTTTATTGGCTCTATGCAGGTCGTAAATGATCACTGTATCTGGTCCGGCTTAATTATCTCTCCTGCCCTGATTAGGGTCATCAACAATGAACAATACTCTAAATGAGAGAGCACCAGTTGTTTGAATAATGCCACCAATGACACTATTTCCCTTGTTTTAAAAGTTTTCATTATCCGCCCTTTCGTTTCCCTAGCTGTAGTAACATTTGTCCTATTGTGTTCTTTGAAAGAAAGGTCAACCGACATAATTACTCCAAGATCTTTCACGTGTTCCTCCTTTCTTGCTATTTTATTATCCTCTTGAGTTTTGTATACAGAGTCCTTTTTGAGTTCTTTATTGTTTTTAAATCTAAACAGTTGAAACCTATCACCATTGAACGTCTTGTTCTCTCTGTTTATAACGTCTCGTTCTCTCTGTTTATAACGTCTTGTTCTCTCTGTTTATAACGTCTTGTTCTCTCTGTTTATAGTGGTAAACATTGTCTCAATAAGGGTTTCCATTATGTTATAGTACTTTTATCTGTGTCTACTACTAACAAACATTGTCTCCCACCAACGTAGAGTGACCAAAAAAAAAAAATTTACATTCACTCAATCGCTGTCTTGCCAGAAGTATGCTGGCATCCCAGGTAACATGACCTTCCGATCTGCAACACCCTTACCTTCTCCTATAGAGTGCAGGCACTGTGCCTCCCACCTTACATGTCTGTATGACAACACCGGCCTATAAAACTGACATGTCAAAACTTGTGTCAGTTTCTTAGAATTATTTTGCATATATTCGGGTTATTGATTCCAAATATCAGGTTTCATTATCACGTAAAATTGCTTCAATACTTTACTTAAAGTGCTTGCGTCAAATAGTATGTTATTAAATAAAAAAAATAATGTCGAAGGAAGGATATTTATTGAAATTACACCCAGTACCATTTAATTAAAATATTGATAAAATCTACAACTAATAAGTTGCAGATTCCTCCTCCTTCTTCTTTTTTTCTTTCTTGTCAACTCTGTGTTTTCCCTTCAAAACTGCGCTTGTCATTCTTCAGTTTGTGTATTGTTTGTTGTGTATGTCTGTGTAACATTCATCAGTAGTCGACCATCATTCTCTCGGTCTCCTTTATATCCCAGTGAAACCTTTCATTTTGCTCTTTATTCAAAGCCTCCGGAAAGTAGTCCAGAAGAACATCCAGGAAATGTACGTTGAGATTCATATTTATTCCTAAGACGTTGAGCTTCTCAAGCATCCTGTTCTTTGTAGTCTGGGTCCATGTAATTACCTAAGAACTTTCTCATGACATCGTTCAAGGCAATCCATGCCTCTTTTATCAAAATCATGCAGAAAGTTTTCAAAAATCTATTCCTGGACAACATTCCTTATATGTTGCCCGATAAATATGCCTCTTTGAGTCTGCCCTCCGACATCCTGGTAACTTCTGCACAGAAACTTAAAATCATCTCCATCTCGTAGTAAAGCTTTAACAAACTACTTCATTAAGTCAAGATTTGTGAAGAGGCAGGAGGACATATTTTGGATTAACCATACTGTCTTGTAGTACAATCTTCGTCCCTGGTGTAATTCTAAGCCTACTTGGCCATTGTTCTGCGACCATTGTAGACTTCACAACATTAGAACACCAAAAGTAATTATTTTTCTCGTACCTTTCGTCATTTGCTTTATGGGAGCCCATGAGTTGTCCTGGTCTCTTTCACTCCAAAGTAAGTTTAGTAAGTTTTTTTGACAAAGTGTTTAATATTTCTCTGTTGCTTCTTAATGACAAATTCACCACAAACGTAACAGAAACTGTCTGGAGAGGTAACATCGTCACAGCAACCACCTGTACTAAAACGAACCTCAATTACAATAATACACGACCGCAGGAGCGGCACCAGAATTCCTATACTAGAGAAACCTAGAAGTGAGGTGAGTATCTGGCTGTAAGGGAGACTTGTTTTGAAGCAGTGTTATAATTATTACTATTTTTATCGGAGGACTCTGAGTAAGGGGGCTGAGGGGAATTTTGTCACTGGGGATTAAAGCCCCCCCCCTAGCTCCCCTTGGCGCCTTCCCCCCTGCATGTCCGTACAATGCAGAGACTGACAGCTTTCAGCCTCATCAAGTGCCCTGTGACTCCGCCATCTCTCCCTCACAACTTTTTTAGCTCTCCCCACACACGTATTAACACCTCAGATTTAACCAATTATAACATAATTTAACAAAATTCATTAATACATAAACACGAAAACTGTTTTGAGTCTGAAACAGGACTTGGAAGACTGATGTTACCAGAGCAGCTAATGTATTGTGTTGATGATAATGTGTTGGTCATTTGCAGATGATACTAAAATAAACATTTAAGTCACCTAGTTAGAAGACATTGAAAAATTACAGGACATAAGGATGGCTTTCCAGTGGGCAGTGGAGAACAACATGACGGTCAGTGGTGGTAAGGTCCAACTGTTTAGATATGGAAAGAGTGAAGAACTCAAATAAGGACAATGTATGCAAAACTCAAGAGGTTCATTATAGAACGACAGGAACATGTGAAAGACTTGGGAGTAATTATGTCGGCTGTCCGGTTTTTTTTTTCAATAAAAATAATAAGGCTAAAGTCAAGACAGCCAAGAGGGAGTCGGAGTGGATAATGAGAACTTTAAAAACAAAGGAAATAGTGCCAATAGTGACACTTTCCAAGTCGCTTGTGCTCTCTCGTTTGGAATATGGTTCAGTGTTGAAGACCCCTTTCAGGGCAGGTGAGATATCAGAGCTAGGAAGATACTGAGATCATTTACAGCCAACATAAAAACAATAAAACATTTAAATTACTGGGAACGCCTTAAGTAAATTTATTTAGGTACAGGTACGCATTAGTACAATTAACATACCAAGTAACAAAGTCCCATATATGTACTGGAGCGTAGAGGAGAGATACATGATAATATATACCTGGAAAATACTCCAGGGTCTAGTCTCAAATCTGCACACTGCCATAACAACATGCTGGAGTGACAGATATGAGAGGAAGTGCAAAATAAACCCAGTGAAAAGCAGACCTGCATTGGGTACAATAAGGTAACATTGTATCAATATCCTTGGTCCCAGACTAATCAATATCTTACCAGAAGAAACCAGAAACACTGCTGGGACAAGTATGGAAGCCTTCAAAAAGAAATTGGACAAGTATCTCCACCAGGTGCCAGATCAACCAGGCTGTGATGGATATGTGGGCCAGTTACCCAAAATTCAATGCCCCTCACACACCATCCACACACCCCTCACCCACCATCTACATCCTCTAGCCCACCTTCCACACCCCACTAACCCACCATCCACATCAATTACCCACCATCTACACTCCCTCAACCCACCATCCACACCCCATCACCCACCATCTACATTCCTTCAACCCTCCAACCACAACCATCACCCATCATCCACACCCCTTCACCCAATATCCACACAACCTAACCCAGTACACACTCCCTCAACCAACCATCCACACCCCACCACCCACCATCTACACTCCCTCAACCTACCATCCACACTCCATCACTCACCATCCACACATCCGTAACCCATCATCCACACCCCATCACCCACCATCCACACCCCATCACCCACCATCCACACCCCCTCACTCACCATTCACACTCCCTCACTCACCATCCCCACCCCCTAACCCACCATCCACAATCCCTCAAACCCCCATTATAACCCGCCATCCACACTCCCTCATCCACCATCCACACTCCTCACAAACCATCCACACTCCCTTACCCACCATCCACACTCCCTCATCCTCCATCCACACTCCCTCACCCACCATCCGCACTCCCTCATCCACCATCCACACCCCTCACCCACCATCCACACTCCCTCACCCACCCTCCACTCTCCCTCATCCACCATCTACACTCCCTCACCTAGTATCCACACTCCCTCACCCTTCATCCACACTCCCTCACCCTTCATCCACACTCCCTTACCCATCATTCACACTCTCATCCACCATCCGCACCCCCCTCACCCATCATCCGCACTCCCTTCACCCACCATCCACACTCCCTCATTCACCATCCACACTCCTCGTCCACCATCCACATTCCTCACCCACCATCCACAATCTCTCACCCACTATTCACACTCCCTCATCCACCATCCACACTCCCTCACCCATCATGTACACTCCCTCACAAACCACCCACACTCCCTCATCCACCATCCACACTCCTCACCCTCAATTCACACTCCCTCATCCACAGTCCGTCATCCACCATCCATACTCCCTCATCCACCATTCACATATCCTCATCCATCATCCACACTCCTTCACCCACCATCCACACTCCTTCATCCACACTCCATCATCCACCATCCACACTCCCTCATCCATCATGCACATTTTCTCATCCACCATTCCCATTCCCAAATCCACCATCCACACTCCCTCATCCACCATCAACTCTCCACACTCCTCCATCCACACTCAATCATAAACCATCCACACTCCTTCATCCATAATCCACACTCTCTCATACACCATCCACACTCCCTCGTCAATCATCCACACTCCCTCACCCACACTCCGTCACCCACCACCCACACTATCTCACCACACTCCTTCACCCAAAATCCACACTACCTCATACACCATCCACAATCTCTCATCCACCATCTACACTCCCTCATCCACAATTCACACTTCCTCAATCACCATCCACACTCCCTCATCCACCATCCACACTCCCTCACCCATCATGTACACTCCCTCACAAACCACCCACACTCCCTCATCCACCATCCACACTCCTCACCCTCAATTCACACTCCCTCATCCACAGTCCGTCATCCACCATCCATACTCCCTCATCCACCATTCACATATCCTCATCCATCATCCACACTCCTTCACCCACCATCCACACTCCTTCATCCACACTCCATCATCCACCATCCACACTCCCTCATCCATCATGCACATTTTCTCATCCACCATTCCATTCCTCAAATCCACCATCCACACTCCTCATCCACTCATCAATCTCCACTCTTCATCCACACTCAATCATAAACCATCACACTCTTCATCCATAATCCACACTCTCTCATACACCATCCACACTCCCTCGTCAATCATCCACACTCCCTCACCACACTCCGTCACCACCACTCCACACTATCTCACCACTCCTTCACCAAAATCCACACTACCTCATACACCATCCACAATCTCTCATCCACCATCTACACTCCCTCATCCACAATTCACACTTCCTCAATCACCATCCACACTCCTTCATCCTCCATCTACACTCCTTCATCCACCATCCACACTCTCTCATCCCTCATCCACCATCCACACTCCCTCAAATACCATCCACACTTATTCATCACCACACTCACCACCACACTCACCACCACACTCACCACCACACTCACCACCACACTCACCACCACACTCATCACCACACTCACCACCACACTCATCACCACAGTCACCACCACACTCATCACCACACTCACCACCACACACATCACCACACTCACCACCACACTCATCACCACACTCACCACCACACTCATCACCACACTCACCACCACACTCATCACCACACTCACCACCACACACATCACCACACTCACCACCACACTCATCACCACACTCACCACCACACTCATCACCACATCACCACCACCACATCCTCACCACACTCTACTCACCACTATCACATCACCACATCTCACCACCCAGCACACATCACCACCACACTCATCACCACACTCACCACCACACTCATCACCACAGTCACCACCACACTCATCACCACACTCACCACCACACACATCACCACACTCACCACCCAGCACATCCACCACCACACTCACCACCCAGCACATCCACCACCACACACATCACCACACTCACCACCACACACATCACCACACTCACCACCCAGCACATCCACCACCACACTCATCACCACACTCACCACCACACTCATCACCACAGTCACCACCACACTCATCACCACACTCACCACCACACACACACCACACTCACCACCCAGCACATCCACCACCACACTCACCACCCAGCACATCCACCACCACACACATCACCACACTCACCACCACACACATCACCACACTCACCACCCAGCACATCCATCACCACACTCAACAGAAGATCCACTATCAACCTCACCTACTACCACACCATATAATTCCCAACATCTATTGTACAACTTGTGATTTTCTAGTGCCAGTGGTGGCATGCACTCTGGAGGTGGCCATGCACTCTGGACGTGGCCATGCACTCTGGAGGTGGCCATGCACTCTGGAGATGGCCATGCACTCTGGAGGTGGCCATGCACTCTGGAGGTGACCATGAACTCTGGAGGTGGCCATGCACTCTGGAGGTGGCCATGCACTCTGAAGCTGGCCATGTACTCGGGAGGTGGCCATGCACTTCTTAAGTACGTGTACAGCGAGTACAACACAAGAACCGTACATAACGTCCGGCTTTCGTTATTAGCGTTAGCAAGGTCATGTGAGTCCAGCAGCTGTACATGACAGTCATGCAGCCGGCCTTACCCCTCGTTACAAACCATTATTACAGGCAGCCAGCTGTAACGTGGGATAATTACAGGTCGATGCAAAGATTAGGGCTCACTGCTTCCATGGGGTTCGTTTACGCTCATGGCTGACTGATGGTGCTGACGTGGGTGGCGGTGGTTGTCATGGTACTGAAGAGTGGCGTTGGTATTACTAGTGGAAGGTCAGGTGGGCAAAGGAGATAGTGGTAATGTTATTACTGGTTTCAGTGATGGTAATGTAGGTGTTGATAGTGAAGATAGTGGTGGTGGTACTGGATGTAGTGGTGGTGGTGGTACTGGATGTAGTGGTGGTGGTACTGTATGTAGTGATGGTGGTGGTACTGGAGGTAGTGGTGGTAGTACTGGATGTAGTGGTGGTGGTGGTACTGGAGGTAGTGGTGGTGGTACTGAAGGTAGTGGTGGTGGTACTGGATGTAGTGGTGGTGGTGGTACTGGAGGTAGTGGTGGTGGTACTGAAGGTAGTGGTGGTGGTACTGGAGGTAGTGGTGGGGATACTCTATGTAGTGGTGGTACTGAAGGTGGTGGTGGAGATAGTGTATGTAGTGGTGGTGGTACTGAAGGTAGTGGTGGAGATAGTGTATGTAGTGGTGGTGGTACTGGAAGTAGTGGTGGTGGTACTGGAGGTAGTGGTGGGGGTACTGTATGTAGTGGTGGTACTGAAGGTGGTGGTGGAGATAGTGTATGTAGTGGTGGTGGTACTGAAGGTAGTGGTGGAGATAGTGTATGTAGTGGTGGTGGTACTGGAGGTAGTGGTGGGGGTACTGTATGTATTGGTGGCACTGAAGGTGGTGGTGGAGATAGTGTATGTAGTGGTGGTGGTACTGAAGGTAGTGGTGGAGATAGTGTATGTAGTGGTGGTGGTACTGGAAGTAGTGGTGGTGGTACTGGAAGTAGTAGTAGTGGTACTGGATATAGTGGTGGTGGTACTGGATATAGTGGTTGTGGTACTGTATGTAGTGGTGGTGGTACTGGAGGCAGTGGTGGCGGTACTGAAGGTTCTGGTGGTGGTACAGGAGGTAATGGTGGTGGTACTGGAGGCAGTGGTGATGGTACTGAAGGTAGTGGTGGTGGTACTGGAGATGGTAGTGGTGGTGGCAGTATTGCTGTTGTTGTTGATGGTGGTGGTGGTGTTGTTATTGATGGTGTTGTTGTTGATGGCGTTGTTGTTGTTATGTTGTTGCTGATGGTGTTGTTGTTGTTGATGGTGGTGTTGTTGTTGTTGTTGTTGATGATAGTGGTAGTGTTGTTGTTGATGGTGGTAGTGACATTGGTGGTGGTGGTGGTGGTGGTGGTGGTGGTGGTGGTGATGGTGGTGGCAGTGATGTTGTTGTTGATGTTAATGTTGTTGTTGTTGATGGTGGTGGTGTTGTTGTTGTTGATGATGGTGGTGGTGATATTGGTGGTGGTGGTAATGGTGGTGGTAGTGGTGATACTGGTGGTGGTAGAGGTTGTGGTGGTGTGGTGGTGGTGGTGTGGTAGTGGTGATACTGGTGGTGGTAGTGGTGACACTGATGGTGGTAGTGGTGATACTGATGGTGGTAGTTGTGATACTGATGGTGGTAGTGGTGATACTGGTGGTGGTAGTGGTGATACTGATGGTGGTAGTGGTGATACTGATGTTGGTAGTGGTGATACTGATGGTGGTAGTGGTGATACTGATGGTGGTAGTGGTGATACTGATGGTGGTAGTGGTGATACTGATGGTGGTAGTGGTGATACTGATGGTGGTAGTGGTGATACTGATGGTGGTAGTGGTGATACTGGTGGTGGTAGTGGTGATACTGATGGTGGTAGTGGTGATACTGGTGTTGGTAGTGGTGATACTGATGGTGGTAGTGGTGATACTGATGGTGGTAGTGGTGATACTTATGGTGGTAGTGGTGATACTGATGGTGGTAGTGGTGATACTGATGTTGGTAGTGGTGATACTGATGGTGGTAGTGGTGATACTGATGGTGGTAGTGGTGATACTGGTGATACTGATGGTGGTAGTGGTGATACTGATGTTGGTAGTGGTGATACTGATGGTGGTAGTGGTGATACTGATGGTGGTAGTGGTGATACTGGTGGTGGTAGTGGTGATACTGATGGTGGTAGTGGTGATACTGATGGTGGTAGTGGTGATACTGATGGTGGTAGTGGTGATACTGATGGTGGCTGAGTGGTGATACTGATGGTGGTAGTGGTGATACTGATGGTGGTAGTGGTGATACTGATGGTGGTAGTGGTGATACTGATGGTGGTAGTGGTGATACTGATGGTGGTAGTGGTGATACTGATGGTGGTAGTGGTGATACTGATGGTGGTAGTGGTGATACTGATGGTGGTAGTGGCGATACTGGTGGTGGTAGTGGTGATACTGATGGTGGTAGTGGTGATACTGGTGTTGGTAGTGGTGATACTGATGGTGGTAGTGGTGATACTGATGGTGGTAGTGGTGATACTTATGGTGGTAGTGGTGATACTGATGGTGGTAGTGGTGATACTGATGTTGGTAGTGGTGATACTGATGGTGGTAGTGGTGATACTGATGGTGGTAGTGGTGATACTGGTGGTGGTGGTGGTGATACTGATGGTGGTAGTGGTGATACTGATGGTGGTAGTGGTGATACTGATGGTGGTAGTGGTGATACTGATGGTGGTAGTGGTGATACTGATGTTGGTAGTGGTGATACTGATGGTGGTAGTGGTGATACTGATGGTGGTAGTGGTGATACTGGTGGTGGTGGTACTGGAGCTATTAAAGATATATTTACCAACACACTTATCCGAGGTCGCTCTAAACCTGGCAGTTTCTTCATTAAAGAAACTTTCTCCTAAAACAGTTTTCGCAAAGAAACTATTTACAGTAAACTCGCTTATAAAACTCCTCTATATAGAGTGAGCTTTTGTAAACATGACTGAACAAGTTAATTCACAATTGAGTATCGCGAAGGCCATTAACTGCTCTATTCCGCGGTGAATTGTATTTTTTTCAGTCTCAAATTTGCAAAAAAAGCTCACAAATATATTTCGTAAATTGTACACTTTGCAATATAGAAACTGTAGTAAATTCTGCGCATGTATTATTTTTTGGCATTATGAATACTGATATTATGTTTAAATGTTTAGGAGTATATTGGGTGTAGGTGAGTGGTGACCCCCATCACCAGCACAGGATGAACACACAAGCAGCACAGGATGAACACACAAGCAGCACAGGATGAACACACAAGCAGCACAGGATGAACACACAAGCAGCACAGGATGAACAAACAAGCAGCACAGGATGAACACACAAGCAGCACAGGATGAACACACAAGCAGCACAGGAGGAACACACAAGCAGCACAGGATGAACACACAAGCAGCACAGGATGAACACACAAGCAGCACAGGATGAACAAACAAGCAGCACAGGAGGAACACACAAGCAGCACAGGATGAACACACAAGCAGCACAGGATGAACACACAAGCAGCACAGGAGGAACACACAAGCAGCACAGGATGAACACACAAGCAGCACAGGATGAACACACAAGCAGCACAGGATGAACACACAAGAAGCACAGGATGAACACACAAGCAGCACAGGATGAACACACAAGCAGCACAGGATGAACACACAAGAAGCAGAGGCGGCGCTTGTAATAAAACGTATCGCCCGAGGATTGACTTTATCAAGTACACAGGAATGAGTAATTCACCGCCTTATATGTCTAACAAGCACCATGAGGTCAGCCTCGGAGAAAGACGGGTCAAACATAAGGTCATTAAATTGGAAGATCAAGTGCGGTGAGGTCTGGTACTGGTGCACCGGGAGTGTGGTGAGGTCTGGTACTGGTGCAGCGGGAGTGTGGTGAGGTCTGGTACTGGTGCAGCGGGAGTGTGGTGAGGTCTGGTACTGGTGCAGCGGGAGTGTGGTGAGGTCTGGTACTGGTGCAGCGGGAGTGTGGTGAGGTCTGGTACTGGTGCAGCGGGAGTGTGGTGAGGTCTGGTACTGGTGCAGCGGGAGTGTGGTGAGGTCTGGTACTGGTGCAGCGGGAGTGTGGTGAGGTCTGGTACTGGTGCAGCGGGAGTGTGGTGAGGTCTGGTACTGGTGCAGCGGGAGTGTGGTGAGGTCTGGTACTGGTGCAGCGGGAGTGTGGTGAGGTCTGGTACTGGTGCACCGGGAGTGTGGTGAGGTCTGGTACTGGTGCAGCGGGAGTGTGGTGAGGTCTGGTACTGGTGCAGCGGGAGTGTGGTGAGGTCTGGTACTGGTGCAGCGGGAGTGTGGTGAGGTCTGGTACTGGTGCAGCGGGAGTGTAGTGAGGTCTGGTACTGGTGCAGCGGGAGTGTGGTGAGGTCTGGTACTGGTGCAGCGGGAGTGTGGTGAGGTCTGGTACTGGTGCAGCGGGAGTGTGGTGATGTCTGGTACTGGTGCACCGGGAGTGTGGTGAGGTCTGGTACTGGTGCAACGGGAGTGTGGTGATGTCTGGTACTGGTGCACCGGGAGTGTGGTGAGGTCTGGTACTGGTGCAGTGGAGTGTGGTGAGGTCTGGTACTGGTGCAGCGGGAGTGTGGTGAGGTCTGGTACTGGTGCAGAGGGAGTGTGGTGAGGTCTGGTACTGGTGCAGCGGGAGTGTGGTGAGGTCTGGTACTGGTGCAGCGGGAGTGTGGTGAGGTCTGGTACTGGTGCAGCGGGAGTGTGGTGAGGTCTGGTACTGGTGCAGCGGGAGTGTGGTGAGGTCTGGTACTGGTGCAGTGGGAGTGTGGTGAGGTCTGGTACTGGTGCAGCGGGAGTGTGGTGAGGTCTGGTACTGGTGCACCGGATGTGTGGTGAGGTCTGGTACTGGTGCAGTGGGAGTGTGGTGAGGTCTGGTACTGGTGCAGCGGGAGTGTGGTGAGGTCTGGTACTGGTGCAGCGGGAGTGTGGTGAGGTCTGGTACTGGTGCAGCGGGAGTGTGGTGAGGTCTGGTACTGGTGCAGCGGGAGTGTGGTGAGGTCTGGTACTGGTGCAGCGGGAGTGTGGTGAGGTCTGGTACTGGTGCAGCGGGAGTGTGGTGAGGTCTGGTACTGGTGCAACGGGAGTGTGGTGAGGTCTGGTACTGGTGCAGCGGGAGTGTGGTGAGGTCTGGTACTGGTGCAACGGGAGTGTGGTGAGGTCTGGTACTGGTGCAGCGGGAGTGTGGTGAGGTCTGGTACTGGTGCAACGGGAGTGTGGTGAGGTCTGGTACTGGTGCAGCGGGAGTGTGGGCAACACGTCCAGCCAACATGTATATTACACTGTTTTGCACACACTGTGATCTTTCCCACTCCGTAATATAAGAATGAAAATTACGACGATAAATGCATGCATTGTTGGTTCTATAACTCCTGCAGGAATATTTATGTTCCTGGAGGAGTGTGTGAAGGTCTCTGCTGGTCTTCCTGACAAACACCACACGGTGTACTGTATACTCCTGCTGTGAGAACTGTTCTGAATTTAGGACTCCTGGTCGTTACATACACTCATACATACCTGAGTGTATGTGAGGGCTCTGGATGAACATTCTACCTGAGCGTATGTGATGTTCTAGAAGAACACTCTACCTGAGTGTATGTGTGGGCTCTTGAAAACACTACCTGAGTGTATGTGAGGGCTCTGGGAAAACACTGTACCTGAGAGTATGTGATGATCTGGAAGAACACTACCTGAGTGTATGTAATGACTCTGGAAAACACTACCTGAGTGTATGTGATTCTCTGGAAGAACACTCTACCTGAGTGTATGTGATGCTCTGGAAGAACACTAACTGAGTGTATGTGATGCTCTGGAAGAACACTTCCTGAGTGAATGTGATGCTTTGGAAGAACAGTTCCTGAGTGCATGTGATGGCTCTGGAAGAACACTTAATGAGTGTATGTGATGGCTTTTAAAGAACACTTCCTGAGTAAATGTGATGCTTTGGAAGAACACTTCCTGAGTGTATGTGATAGCTCTGGAAGAACACTTCTTGAGTGTATGTGATGTCTGGAAGAACACTAACTGAGTGTATGTTATGGCACTGGAAGAACACTACCTCAGTGTATGTGATGATCTGGAAGAACACTCTTTGTGTGTATGTGATGCTCTGGAAGAATACTACCAGAGTGTATGTGATGCTCTGGAAGAACAATACCTAAGTGTATGTGATGCTCTGGAAGAACAATACCTAAGTGTATGTGATGGCTCTGGAAGAACACTACCTGAGTGTATGTGATGATTTTGGAAGAACACTTCTTGAGTGTATGTGATGTCTGGAAGAACACTAACTGAGTGTATGTGATGGCACTGGAAGAACACTACCTCAGTGTATGTGATGATCTGGAAGAACACTCTTTGTGTGTATGTGATGCTCTGGAAGAATACTACCAGAGTGTATGTGATGCTCTGGAAGAACAATACCTAAGTGTATGTGATGCTCTGGAAGAACAATACCTAAGTGTATGTGATGGCTCTGGAAGAACACTACCTGAGTGTATGTGATGGATCTGGAAGATCACTACCTGAGTGTATGTGATGCTCTGGAAGAACACTACGTGAGTGTATGTGATGCTCTGGAATAACACTACCTGAGTGTATGTGATGCTCTGGAAGAACACTACGTTAGTGTATGTGATGCTCTGGAATAACACTACCTGAGTGTATGTGATGCTCTGGAAGAACACTATGTGAGTGTATGTGATGCTCTGGAATAACACTACCTGAGTGTATGTGATGCTCTGGAATAACACTACCTTAGTGTATGTGATGCTCTGGAATAACACTTATTGAGTGTATGTGATGCTCTGGAATAACACTACCTTAGTGTATGTGATGCTCTGGAATAACACTACCTGAGTGTATGTAATGCTCTGGAAGAACACTACGTGAGTGTATGTGATGCTCTGGAATAACACTTCCTGAGTGTATGTGATGCTCTGGAATAACACTACCTTAGTGTATGTGATGCTCTGGAAGAACACTACCTAAGTGTATGTGATGCTCTGGAAGAACAATACCTAAGTGTATGTGATGACTCTGGAAGAACACTACCTGAGTGTATGTGATGACTCTGGAAGAACACTACCTGAGTGTATGTGACGCTCTAGAAGAACACTACCTGAGTGTATGTGATGCTCTGGAAGAACACTATCTGAGTGTATGTGATGTGATGACTCTGGAAGAACACTACCTGAGAGTATGTGATGACTCTGGAAGAACGCTACCTGAGTGTATGTGATAACTCTGGAAGAACGCTACCTGAGTGTACGTGATGACTCTGGAAGAACGCTACCTGAGTGTATGTGATGCTCTGGAAGAACACTACCTGAGTGTATGTGATGCTCTGGAAGAACACTACCTGAGTGTATGTGATGACTCTGGAAGAATGCTACCTGAGTGTATGTGATGCTATGGAAGAACACTACCTGAGTGTATGTGATGCTCTGGAAGGGGTCTATGCTCCTCAGTTATATTTCATTTAAAATTTTCTACAATCCTTGAAGAAAAAATATAGAATTTTTACGTATTATCTGAGGGCAACTCTTAGTTTACGCATTATTATTTTTCTTCAACTCGAGAACACGTCATTCGATCGGCTTGAAACGGTTGAAGCAACTATTGCCACATGGTTAGTTAGGTTAGACAATGTTTGTCAGGGAACAGGACAAGTGTTTCCGTCCCTTCCCCCGCGGTCCCGTCCCAGCCCCCGCGGTCCCGTCCCAGCCCCCGCGGTCCCGTCCCAGCCCCCGCGGTCCCGTCCCAGCCCCCGCGGTCCCGTCCCTTCCCCTGCGGTCCCGTCCCAGCCCCCGCGGTCCCGTCCCAGCCCCCGCGGCCCCGTCCCAGCCCCCGCGGTCCCGTCCCAGCCCCCGCGGTCCCGTCCCAGCCCCCGCGGTCCCGTCCCAGCCCCCGCGGTCCCGTCCCAGCCCCCGCGGCCCCGTCCCAGCCCCCGAGGTCCCATCCCAGCCCCCGCGGCCCCGGCCCAGCCCCCGCGGCCCCGTCGCAGCCCCCGCGGCCCCGTCGCAGCCCCCGCGGCCCCGTCGCAGCCCCCGCGGCCCCGTCCCAGCCCCCGCTGTCCCGTCCCAGCCCCAGCGGTCCCGTCCCAGCCCCCGTGGTCCCGTCCCAGCCCCCGCGGTCCGTCCAAGCCCCGCGGCCCCGTCCCAGCCCCCGCGGCCTTGTCCCAGCCCCGCGGTCCCGTCCCAGCCCCGCGGTCCCGTCCCAGCCCCCGCGGTCCCGTCACAGCCCCGCGGCCCCGTCCCAGCCCCCGCGGTCCCATCCCAGCCCCCGCGGCCCCATCCCAGCCCCGCGGCCCCGTCCCAGCCCCCTCGGTCCCGTCCCAGCCCCCGCGGCCCCGTCCCAGCCCCCGCGGCCCCGTCCCAGCCCCCGCGGCCCCGTCCCAGCACCCGCGGCCCCGTCCCAGCCCAGGCTGAGGATTCGAAATATAATTTTGCAAATTAGCTCCTACACAGTGCCAAAATAATCAAAAGCTTCCTGTAAATAAGGTAAATTATTTCTGAATATTTGAAGGTTATTAGATGAGGCAGTCACAAATTATCCCATGAAAACCAAAACAAGTGACTCAGTTACCACTTTGTTTCATTGAAGCTGACACTTTGGCCCATACACAGCACTACATACACAACACTACATACACAGCACTACATACACAACACTACATACACAGCACTACATACACAACACTACATACACAGCACTACATACACAACACTACATACACAACACTACATACACAACACTACATACACAGCACTACATACACAACACTACATACACAGCACTACATACACAACACTACATACACAGCACTACATACACAACACTACATACACAGCACTACATAAACAACACTACATACACAGCACTACATACACAACACTACATACACAGCACTACATACACAGCACTACATACACAACACTACATACACAGCACTACATACACAACACTACATACACAACACTACATACACAACACTACATACACAGCACTACATACACAGCACTACATACACAGCACTACATACACAACACTACATACACAACACTACATACACAACACTACATACACAACACTACATACACAACACTACATACACAACACTACATACACAACACTACATACACAGCACTACATACACAACACTACATACACAACACTACATACACAACACTACATACACAGCACTACATACACAATACTACATACACAACACTACATACACAGCACTACATACACAACACTACATACACAACACTACATACACAACACTACATACACAACACTACATACACAACACTACATACACAGCACTACATACACAACACTACATACACAACACTACATACACAGCACTACAAACACAACACTACATACACAGCACTACATACACAACACTACATACACAACACTACATACACAACACTACATACACAACACTACATACACAACACTACATACACAACACTACATACACAGCACTACATACACAGCACTACATACACAGCACTACATACAGAGCACTACATACACAGCACTACATACACAGCACTACATACACAGCACTACATACTCAGCACTACATACACAGCACTACATACACAACACTACACACACAGCATAACATACTCAGCACTACATACACAGCACTACATACACAGCACTACATATACAGCACTACATACTCAGCACTACATACACAGCACTACATACACAGCACTACATACACAACACTGCATACACAGCACTACATACACAGCACTACATACACAACACTGCATACACAGCACTACATACACAGCACTACATACACAACACTACACACACAGCATAACATACACAGCACTACATACACAGCACTACATACACAGCACTACATACACAACACTACATACCCAACACTACATACACATCACTACATACACAGCACTACATACACAGCACAACATACTCAGCACTACATACTCAGCACTACATACACAGCACTACATACACAGCACTCCATACACAGCACTACATACACAGCACTACATACACAGCACTACATACACAGCACTGACATACACAGACTACATACACAGCACTACATACACAGCACTACACACACAGCATAACATACACAAACACTACATCACACAGCAACCCATACATACACAGCACTACATACACAAGCACTACATACACAACACTACATACACATCACTACATACACAGCACTACATACACAGCACAACATACTCAGCACTACATACACACACTACATACACAGCACTACATACACAGCACTCCATACACAGCACTACATACACAGCACTACATACACAGCACTACATACACAGCACTACATACACACACTACATCACATACAACACTACATACACAGCACTACATACACAGCACTACATACACAGCACTACATACACAGCACTACATACACAACACTACATACACAGCACTACATACACAACACTACATACACAACACTACACACACAGCATAACATACTCAGCACTACATACACAACACTACATACACAACACTACATACACAACACTACATACACAACACTACATACACAACACTACATACACAACACTACATACACAACACTACATACACAGCACTACATACACAACACTACATACACAGCACTAAATACACAGCACTACATACACAACACTACATATACAGCACTACATACACAGCACTACATACACAACACTACACACACAGCATAACATTCTCAGCACTACATACACAACACTACATACACAACACTACATACACAACACTACATACACAACACTACATACACAACACTACATACACAACACTACATACACAACACTACATACACAACACTACATACACAGCACTACATACACAACACTACATACACAGCACTACATACACAACACTACACACACAGCATAACATACTCAGCACTACATACACAACACTACATACACAGCACTACATACACAGCACTACATACACAGCACTACATACACAGCACTACATACACAACACTACATACACAACACTACATACACAGCACTACATACACAGCACTACATACACAGCACTACATACACAGCACTACATACACAACACTACATACACAACACTACATACACAGCACTACATAGACAGCACTACATACACAGCACTACATACACAACAGTACACACACAGCATAACATACTCAGCACTACATACACAGCACTACATACACAGCACTACATACACAGCACTACATACACAACACTACATACACACACTACATACACAGCACTACATACACAACACTACATACACAGCACTACATACACAGCACTACATACACAACACTACATACACAACACTACATACACAACACTACATACACAACACTACATACACAGCACTACATACACAACACTACATACACAGCACTACATACACAGCACTACATACACAACACTACATACACAACACTACATACACAACACTACATACACAACACTACATACACAACACTACATACACACACTACATACACACACTACATACACACACTACATACACACACTACATACACACACTACATACACACACTACATACACACACTACATACACACACTACATACACACACTACATACACACACTACATACACACACTACATACACACACTACATACACAGCACTACATACACAGCACTACATACACAGCACTACATACACACACTACATACACAGCACTACATACACACACTACATACACAACTACATACACAGCACTACATACACAGCACTACATACACAGCACTACATACACAACACTACATACACAGCACTACATACACAGCACTACATACACAGCACTACATACACAGCACTACATACACAGCACTACATACACAACACTACATACACAGCACTACATACACAGCACTACATACACAACACTACATACAACACTACATACAAGCACTACATACACAGCACTACATACACAACACTACATACACAGCACTACATACACACACTACATACACAGCACTACATACACAACACTACATACACAACTACTACATACATCAGCACTACATACACAACACTACATACACACACTACATACACAGCACTACATACACAACACTACATACACAGCACTACATACAGCACACTACACACTACACACAGCACTACATACACAACACTACATACACAGCACTACATACACAACACTACATACACAGCACTACATACACAACACTACATACACAGCACTACATACACAGCACTACATACACAGCACTACATACACAGCACTACATACACAGCACTACATACACAGCACTACATACACAGCACTACATACACAGCACTACATACACAGCACTACATACACAGCACTACTTACACAACACAGTACTACAACTCTGGTTTATCTGCATTAAGATAAACCAAAGTTTACGGTTTAAATCTGATCAGAAGTGTCATTCAGTTACTCCACAAAGACTTATTTGTTTAATAAAAATGGCAAATTAATACTAACCTAACCTGGACTCATTACAAACCTTCCATTAAGCAAAGTTCTCCATGGCTGAAGCTTTATAAAGTTCCAGTTATTAATGGAAATGCAGCGACTCCAAGTTTTTTAACTCTGGAACAACATCGACTACAACAGAGGCTGACTGAAAATATTTTATGGAAAGAAAAACAAACACCAATTTAAGATTAAAACTGAAAAACCTGAGCTGCCGATCCCGCAAGAATGCCAACGTTTATGTCAGTAGGATAAACCAGTATTGAAAGTTTGAAGACTGTCGGAAGAGGGCTTCTCCAAACATCGCACTGTAAACAATTGCGGGGCCCCGTGGCCCCGCAATTGTTTACAGTGATGGAACAATACACTTGTTGTCCTGTTCATCTAGCAAGTAGGTACCTGGGTATTAGTCGACTGGTGTGGGTTGCGTCCTGGGGGGACAAGACTGAGGACCCCAATGGAAATAAGACAGACAGTCCTCGATGACGCACTGACTTTCTTGGGTCATCCTGAGTGGCTAACCCTCCGGGGTTAATAATCCGAACAAAATCTTATCTTATCTAAGGAGATGGATGTATACAAAGACTCACCAGAGAACATCATCACACGTCAGTAGGTTCAACACTTACACTATAACAGCGATAACAAAAATTAAAATGAATCAGATGAGGCGTTCCTAAGTTAGTTCCTAAGTTAGTTCCTAAGTTAGTTCCTAAGTTAGAAACAGAGAAAGCGTAGGATGAAAACAATCCATCAATCATCAGAAGCACCCGGAGGAAGACTCTCGAAACAGGTAGCAGGTATTTGGCAGGGATACCTAAATAGGAGAGAGACTTACATGCTGTAGACTGTCTCTTCCTGTGGAGAAAAGGACACAAGCTGATGTAAGAGTCTCTTTACTCCGTCAGTTTGATGGATGACGGCGGCCCCTTGCATGGAGTGGGTGTAATCTACGTTATAAACTAGCCTTTAGCACGCTAATAGAGAGGGGGTAACAGACTAGATGTACTAGCCACTGCTACCTCCCCTTGAACACCATCAATACCACCACCTCCATCAGGAATTATTTAAAACCAAGAACTACATAATTTTATGATCGTCGAATAATTTAAAAAAAAATCCTTATTTAATATTTAATGATTTGGGTGTTGAAGGTTGCTCTTAGGGAAAGCATGAGGTATGCTTCAGGGCCACTGTTCGACGTGTATAAGTGGGCAGGCACATGGGATGTGGGGACGGGTAAGTAGGGAATCTTCATAAGCTCCCAACAAAGTTCTCCAGCTTCCCCACCGCCGTCCTTAACACCCTTTCTAACCCTCCGAGGACCCTCCACAAGCTCCCCAACATCTCTAACCTTTTCCGACCTCTACATCACTTCCCAAAACTCACCACCCCCTCACCAAGTACACAAACAAGTTCCTAGGACAATATGTTTGTGTAATGCTTCCCGGGCACTCTTCTTGTGCGAGGTGTGCCTGTGCTGGCATCACGTCCACAAACGGATTCCTTTGAGGCCGTGTGTGTGTGTGTGGGTTTATGTGGGGGTCTACCCCCACACTAACCTGCCTCACCCCCAACACTTCAACACCTCCACTGTTTTAGGACCGACAGACTCTCTTGCTTGATTCTTAGTCGATGATTCAGTGTGACCAGGATCTCGGCCACCAGGACATACCCAAAGAATACCGAGTAGCTTGCAAGGCTTGATACAACATCCACCACGTCTCAGAGCTCGTGTAGCGATGAAGACATTTAAGCAGCGTATAACAGTTTGTTTAGCGACTAACATGTCCGAGGGCTCCTTCAGGGGCCACTATATCTTGGGTTATACATAGCGACCAACACGTCCGAGGGCTCCTTCAGGGGCCACTACATCTTGGGTTATAAACCATACCACGGGTGGGGTTCGAACCCGCGGTCACAGAGTCTCAAAACTCCAGACCGTCGCGTAAGCCACTGAGCCAGCTAGCTTCAATAAGATTCATCCAACTAGGTATATTTCTACACCATAGGAAGGTTAGCATAGGCACCACTGTGTCCACCGTGGCTTACGCGACGGTCTGGAGTTTTGAGACTCTGTGACCGCGGGTTCGAACCCCACCCGTGGTATGGTTTGTTTGCAATCGTGTCATTACGATTTCGTGAGTCATGTTGACGGCTTTGAAGGGGACTTGAGCTAGAGTTCGTCACGGCCATGCTAGCGGGAGATTCGTCTGTAAAAACTTGCATTTGTGGACACAGTGGTGCCTATGCTAACCTTCCTATGGTGTAGAAATATACCTAGTTGGATGAATCTTATTGAAGCTAGCTGGCCCAGTGGCTTACGCGACGGTCTGGAGTTTTGAGACTCTGTGACCGCGGGTTCGAACCCCACCCGTGGTATGGTTTGTTTGCAATCGTGTCATTACGATTTCGTGAGTCTTGGGTTATACATAGCGACCAACACGTCCGAGGGCTCCTTCAGGGGCCACTACATCTTGGGTTATACATAGCGACCAACACGTCTTAGAGTTGTAAATAAGACCCACCAGGGACTTTATCCATTCACGAGTTGATAAAGTTCCTGGTGAACGAAACACCTTCATAATTAAATGGCATAACTGGCACTGTGCCTTACTGAAATATTGTTGGTATTGTCTTCCATTGAATTATCATCGTTTTAGGGTTCCTTTTCCGACTAATGCATCTAACGACGCACGCAGCGTCTAACATGTCTAGTTCGTTTAACAAGCAACTTATTTTATGTACGTTTACAAAAGAAACAAATATGTATAAGAGATCATACTTGTTCCAACGTGTTCAACAGGTCGCTTACTTACCAATAAACTTAAAAATTTGCTTATCAATAATTAAATACAAAAACTCGCACAACGACTGGCACCTAGAATCTTGCTAATACCGCTGTGATACTCATGACTGGTACCTAGGATCTTGCTAACACCGCTGTGATACTCATGACTGGCACCTAGGATCTTGCTAACACCGCTGTGATACTCATGACTGGCACCTAGGATCTTGCTAACACCGCTGTGATACTCATGACTGGCACCTAGGATCTTGCTAACACTGCTGTGATACTCATGACTGGTACCTAGGATCTTGCTAACACCGCTGTGATACTCATGACTGGCACCTAGGATCTTGCTAACACCGCTGTGATACTCATGACTGGCACCTAGGATCTTGCTAACACCGCGGTGATACTCATGACTGGCACCTAGGATCTTGCTAACACCGCTGTGATACTCATGACTGGCACCTAGGATCTTGCTAACACCGCTGTGATACTCATGACTGGCACCTAGGATCTTGCTAACACCGCTGTGATACTCATGACTGGCACCTAGGATCTTGCTAACACCGCTGTGATACTCATGACTGGCACCTAGGATCTTGCTAACACCGCTGTGATACTCATGACTGGCACCTAGGATCTTGCTAACACCGCTGTGATACTCATGACTGGCACCTATGATCTTGCTAACACCGCTGTGATAATGATGACTGGCACCTAGGATCTTGCTAACACTGCTGTGATACTCATGACTGGCACCTAGGATCTTGCTAACACCGCTGTGATACTCATGACTGGCACCTAGGATCTTGCTAACACCGCTGTGATACTCATGACTGGCACCTAGGATCTTGCTAACACCGCTGTGATACTCATGACTGGCACCTAGGATCTTGCTAACACCGCTGTGATACTCATGACTGGCACCTAGGATCTTGCTAACACCGCTGTGATACTCATGACTGGCACCTATGATCTTGCTAACACCGCTGTGATAATGATGACTGGCACCTAGGATCTTGCTAACACTGCTGTGATAATCATGAGTGGCACCTAGGTTGACCTATTCACCAGTACGGAACGTAAGTGTCAAAAACAGCATAACCAGATCACAGCCTAACTGAAGTTCAGACCTATAGACTCACTGATCCTAGTCAGCCTCATCAGTCATGAAACTGATCAGGGTCAGCCTCATCAGTCATGAGACTGATCCTAGTCAGCCTCATCAGTCATGAAGGAATGTTCAACAAATTTAATTTGGCAGCAAGGGCAATAAAGGAAGATCAAATAAATAGGGATCTCACTAAAATATGCCAGGAAGAAAATCTGATTAACATGAACATGAACTAAGACTCAGGATGAGCTGAATGAGGCTAGAGGTACGTGTGATCCAGACGCATTACGTAGGAGAAGAAGGGGCAAGTTGGGACGCGAGAGTCGCGCCTCTACAAGCGAAGAAGATTGATCAAGGAAATTCTCAAAGGCTGCAGTTTTTTAACAGAAATATACATTGGTTAGAGAAAAGGAGAAAATTACGGTGGAACTGCATGCAACCTACAGAATACAGCAGAGAGAAGACCGGAGCAAAAAGCCGTAAGTGAAATTAAAACAGAAATACAAAATAATTTTTCTCATATACAAAATCAAGGGCCAAACCAACATCTAGCGTTGATAAATAAATATGCGAAATACTAAAGTCATAACACAGCTTAATGTTCGGTGAGCAGCTAATCAGCGTAAGGATTGACTACCTAAATGAGTTAATAAGTTCTTCATGGACTCATAAAGCTACGAACATCCCTGAAATACAACCTTAACCGCACTTAACTTCGAAGAAGCAATCAGTTGCATGCCCATGCAGTCCGTGCCAGGCCCAGACTCCATATTAATCAAGGACTGCAAGAAACCAATATCTCATAATTTAAATATTCTATGGAAACGAAGGCTGGAGATCGGAGTAATTCCCGGTCATTAAAAACCACCACTGAAGTCCTGATCCACGCAGGTGGCACTAAAGCAACCGCAAAAAAATATAGACCGATAGCCATGACATCCCATATTATTATAATTTTTGAAAGGGTTTTAAGATTTCCAGTCATATGGAATCACAGTAGTTGCCCAACCCAGGACAACGTGGGTTCAGAGCAGGTCACTCCTAACCCAGGACAACGTGGGTTCAGAGCAGGTCACTCCTAACGCAGGACAACGTGGGTTCAGAGCAGGTCACTCCTAACCCAGGACAACGTGGGTTCAGAGCAGGTCACTCCTAACCAAGGACAACGTGGGTTCAGAGCAGGTCACTCCTGCCTCTAGCAGTTGCTGGACCATTATGACCTGGTCATGAATACACTGGAAGAGAGGCATAATGCAAATACAGTGTATACTGACTTTGTGGAAGCCTTCGACAAATGCGACCATGGAATAGTTGCATATAAAATGCATGCACTAGGGAGGTGGGCAGATGTATATTTAACTTAGTAACAAAGAACCCAAAGAGTAATAGCAAACAGAGTGAAATAAAAGCAGCCACAGTGAAATGCTCTGTTCCTCAACCACTTCTCTTTCTCATTTTCACATCCGACATAGATAGGAACATTAACCATGGCACCGTATCATCCTCTGCAAGCACTACAAGAATTTATATGAAAGTGGCACTCATAACAGGCACTGCCAGTCACCAAAGTGGCACTCATAACAGGCACTGCCAGTCACCAAGCTGATGAAAGATAAGTCATCCAGCGGATTAATCACAATACCATGTTCAATAACCACAAATTCTAATTACTATATTACAATAAAATGAACTCCGAGTATAAGAACCTCATACCATTCAGTTGAGAGGAAGTCTAATAATGTGAGAGGATCTCACTTTCCAGGAGCATCAGGGCAGTTATGGCATCTACAAGTAAAAATGAACTTTTAAAACAAGAAGACAAGCCAATGATAATACTCTTCAGGTGACTCATTCTCCCTCGGCTGTAATATTCTTGTATACTAATAGCCCCCCTTAAGACAGCCTCCCTTAAGACAGCCCCCCTTAAGACAGCCCCCTTAAGACAGCCCCCCTTAAGACAGCCTCCCTTAAGACAGCCTCCCTTAAGACAGCCCCCCTTAAGACAGGCAAAATTGCAGAACTGGAGAATGAATGAACAGTGAACTTTCACAGCTCGTATAACCTGTCAAACCCCTAAATTACTGTCAGACCCTGAAGTCCCTTGAACAAAACTCCTTAAAACATAGACGAGTAACATACATCACAATCTATGCCAGGAAGATCCTGGAGGGATTGGTCCCAAGCGCCTTCGATCCGAAATCGTTCCTGACGAGAGTACGAAGCTTGGCACACCGTGTGAGATACCTCCAATGTAAACAGGAGCGCCAGAGAGACCCCATTAAGTATAAAGAGACAACGACTCTTCAGTCCCATAGATGTTTCTAAGAGGAAACTTGATAAGTTCCTTAAGTCAGTTCCTGAACATCCTAGATGTGGTGCGTACGCTGGAGTGCGGGGGAGGAGGGGGGCACCAACAGTCTGATAGCTCAGACCAGCCACCAGGAGGCCTTGTCTGGGACAGAGAGTTCTCCCCATCTCTGTATCATACTTAATCTTCTCACATTCTTCTTGACGCTGTATTATAGTCATGGTGTGAAGCTTCACCATTAACACGTGCATGGGAACTCCACAATTACGTGATTGTTCCATCCACGTGATTGTTCCATCCACGTGATTATGACTTTTATTACTTATATCACAATTACTCTCTCACTTTTTTTAATCTCTTCACATAATTGGTTATGTGCAGGCTATGTGAGGGTGCAGGACTGACACGAGGCCTGGGTAAGGTGCAGGCTATGTGAGGGTGCAGGACTGACACGAGGCCTGGGTAAGGTGCAGGCTATGTGAGGGTGCAGGACTGACACGAGGCCAGGGTAAGGTGCAGGCTATGTGAGGATGCAGGACTGACACGAGGCCTGGGTAAGGTGCAGGCTATGTGAGGGTGCAGGACTGACACGAGGCCAGGGTAAGGTGCAGGCTATGTGAGGGTGCAGGACTGACACGAGGCCAGGGTAAGGTGCAGGCTATGTGAGGATGCAGGACTGACACGAGGTCAGGTAAGGTGCAGGCTATGTGAGGGTGCAGGACTGACACGAGGCCTGGGTAAGGTGCAGGCTATGTGAGGGTGCAGGACTGACACGAGGCCTGGGTAAGGTGCAAGCTATGTGAGGGTGCAGGACTGACACGAGGCCAGGGTAAGGTGCAGGCTATGTGAGGGTGCAGGACTGACACGAGGCAAGGGTAAGGTGCAGGCTATGTGAGGGTGCAGGACTGACACGAGGCCTGGGTAAGGTGCAGGCTATGTGAGGGTGCAGGACTGACACGAGGCCTGGGTAAGGTGCAGGCTATATGAGGGTGCAGGACTGACACGAGGCCTGGGTAAGGTGCAGGCTATGTGAGGGTGCAGGACTGACACGAGGTCAGGGTAAGGTGCAGGCTATATGAGGGTGCAGGACTGACACGAGGCCTGGGTAAGGTGCAGGCTATGTGAGGGTGCAGGACTGACACGAGGCCAGGGTAAGGTGCAGGCTATGTGAGGGTGCAGGACTGACACGAGGCCTGGGTAAGGTGCAGGCTATGTGAGGGTGCAGGACTGACACGAGGCCTGGGTAAGGTGCAGGCTATATGAGGGTGCAGGACTGACACGAGGCCTGGGTAAGGTGCAGGCTATGTGAGGGTGCAGGACTGACACGAGGTCAGGGTAAGGTGCAGGCTATATGAGGGTGCAGGACTGACACGAGGCCTGGGTAAGGTGCAGGCTATGTGAGGGTGCAGGACTGACACGAGGCCTGGGTAAGGTGCAGGCTATGTGAGGGTGCAGGACTGACACGAGGCCTGGGTAAGGTGCAGGCTATGTGAGGGTGCAGGACTGACACGAGGCCAGGGTAAGGTGCAGGATATGTGAGGGTGCAGGACTGACACGAGGCCAGGGTAAGGTGCAGGCTATGTGAGGGTGCAGGACTGACACGAGGTCAGGGTAAGGTGCAGGCTATGTGAGGGTGCAGGACTGACACGAGGCCTGGGTAAGGTGCAGGCTATGTGAGGGTGCAGGACTGACACGAGGCCTGGGTAAGGTGCAGGCTATGTGAGGGTGCAGGACTGACACGAGGCCAGGGTAAGGTGCAGGCTATGTGAGGGTGCAGGACTGACACGAGGCCTGGGTAAGGTGCAGACTATGTGAGGGTGCAGGACTGACACGAGGCCTGGGTAAGGTGCAGGCTATGTGAGGGTGCAAGACTGACACGAGGCTTGGGTAAGGTGCAGGCTATGTGAGGGTGCAGGATTGACACGAGGCCTGGGTAAGGTGCAGGCTATGTGAGGGTGCAGGACTGACACGAGGCCAGGGTAAGGTGCAGGCTATGTGAGGGTGCAGGACTGACACGAGGCCAGGGTAAGGTGCAGGCTATGTGAGGGTGCAAACTGACACGAGGCCAGGGTAAGGTGCAGGCTATGTGAGGGTGCAGGACTGACACGAGGCCAGGGTAGGTGCAGGCTATGTGAGGGTGCAGGACTGACACAAGGCCAGGGTGAGGTGCAGGCTATGTGAGGGTGCAGGACTGACACGAGGCCAGGGTAAGGTGCAGGCTATGTGAGGGTGCAGGACTGACACGAGGCCTGGGTGAGGTGCAGGCTATGTGAGGGTGCAGGACTGACACGAGGCCAGGGTGAGGTGCAGGCTATGTGAGGGTGCAGGACTGACACGAGGCCAGGGTAAGGTGCAGGCTATGTGAGGGTGCAGGACTGACACGAGGCCTGGGTAGGTGCAGGCTATGTGAGGGTGCAGGACTGACACGAGGCCTGGGTAAGGTGCAGGCTATGTGAGGGTGCAGGACTGACACGAGGCCAGGGTAAGGTGCAGGCTATGTGAGGGTGCAGGACTGACACGAGGCCAGGGTGAGGTGCAGGCTATGTGAGGGTGCAGGACACACGAGGCCAGGGTAAGGTGCAGGCTATGTGAGGGTGCAGGACTGACACGAGGCCTGGGTGAGGTGCAGGCTATGTGAGGGTGCAGGACTGACACGAGGCCAGGGTGAGGTGCAGGCTATGTGAGGGTGCAGGACTGACACGAGGCCTGGGTAAGGTGCAGGCTATGTGAGGGTGCAGGACTGACACGAGGCCAGGGTGAGGTGCAGGCTATGTGAGGTGCAGGACTGACACGAGGCCTGGGTAAGGTGCAGGCTATGTGAGGGTGCAGGACTGACACGAGGCCAGGGTAAGGTGCAGGCTATGTGAGGGTGCAGGACTGACACGAGGCCAGGGTGAGTGCAGGCTATGTGAGGGTGCAGGACACACGAGGCCAGGGTGAGGTGCAGGCTATGTGAGGGTGCAGGACTGACACGAGGCCAGGGTAAGGTGCAGGCTATGTGAGGGTGCAGGACACACGAGGCCAGGGTGAGGTGCAGGCTATGTGAGGGTGCAGGACACACGAGGCCTGGGTAAGGTGCAGGCTATGTGAGGGTGCATGACACACGAGGCCTGGGTAAGGTGCAGGCTATGTGAGGGTGCAGGACACACGAGGCCTGGGTGAGGTGCAGGCTATGTGAGGGTGCAGGACACACGAGGCCAGGGTGAGGTGCAGGCTATGTGAGGGTGCAGGACACACGAGGCCAGGGTAAGGTGCAGGCTATGTGAGGGTGCAGGACACACGAGGCCAGGGTAAGGTGCAGGCTATGTGAGGGTGCAGGACACACGAGGCCAGGGTAAGGTGCAGGCTATGTGAGGGTGCAGGACACACGAGGCCTGGGTAAGGTGCAGGCTATGTGAGGGTGCAGGACACACGAGGCCTGGGTGAGGTGCAGGCTATGTGAGGGTGCAGGACACACGAGGCCTGGGTAAGGTGCAGGCTATGTGAGGGTGCAGGACACACGAGGCCTGGGTAAGGTGCAGGCTATGTGAGGGTGCAGGACACACGAGGCCAGGGTAAGGACGCACAGTTCGGGGAAAAGAGTCTAACGGGAGGAACTTCTCAGCTCACCTCTCCTCCCTTACGGGTCGTCACTCATGACTAGCGGGAGGGTGAGGAGCTACACTCACTCCCCACAGCAGTGTTTGCTCATTTATTTACTCTCACCTATTTGTGATGGTAGGGGTGTGAATCTTAGCTGCTGTCTCTGCCTCTCAAAGTAACCGGGGTTCACGTTCTTCTGGCTACGTGAGCTTTAATATACCCAGTTTTAAAGCAATGCGTGTGCAGGTCATTCTACTCTCTGGTCACTCTAAGGCTCAAGAAATACTTTCCCTGACAATGTTTAGAATCATGCGCATTTTAATATGCAACTGTGCCCTCGTGTACCTGTTTCCCGCCTCTCGAACAACCTGTTCCTGTCCAAACTATTTAATTCTCTTAGTAATGCATACGGGGTTAACATGTCTTCCCAGGTTTTTTTGATCATTATTGTCATCGAGTGTCCCTCCTTCAGTCTCTCCTTCAGTCTCTCCTCACACACCTTAGCTCAAGGACAAGTCTTGATACCAACCTCTGCCTTTATTTCCATCTTCTTGGCGTGCTTAATCAGGTGTGGGATCCTTGTTGATGTTGCATCCCCCTTCCCATACCCCTTCCTCTCACCTACCCCCTCACCTTCCCCCCCTCACCCCTTCTTATAACCGCCCCCTCCTCCACTAACCCACTCTCACAATAGCCTCTCCCACTCATTCGTATTCTTCCTAACCATCCCGCTCCCTCAAATCCACCCACACCCCTTCGCACACCTCCAACACTGCCCAAACTCCCTCCTCCACCCCCAACTCTTCCCTCTTTCTCCCACAAGTCCAGGAAACACCAATTATTGACTTAACAAGAGAGAGGGAAATGTTGAATAGAACAATGATCCTCAGCTGGTCAAGTGTGTGTGTGTGTGTGTGTGTGTGTGTGTGTGTGTGTGTATGTGTGTGTGTATGTGTGTGTGTGTGTGTGTGTGTGTGTGTATGTGTGTGTGTGTATGTGTGTGTGTGTGTATGTGTGTGTGTGTATGTGTGTGTGTGTGTGTGTGTGTGTGTGTACTCACCTATTTGTACTCACCTATTTGTGGTTGCAGGGGTCGAGTCATAGCTCCTGGCCCCGCCTCTTCACTGATTGCTACTAGGTCCTCTCTCTCCCTGCTCCATGAGCTGTGTGTGTATGTGTGTGTGTGTGCGTGTGGTGTTAGTTACCATTTTGTCCTAGGCACATGTCGATTAGACACTAAGCCTGATGTGTGTGCGTGTGTGCGTGTGTGTGCGTGTGTGTGTGTGTGTGTCCTCATATTTCTGTGTCTCGTCTCTCAAACAATTTGTTCCTGTCTACCCCATCAATTCCTCTCAGGTCAGCAGGTTGAGTTTCCTTAACCTATCCTCATACGACATACCCTTCATCTCCTGGACTAATCTCGTTGTGAACCTCTGCACTTTTTTCAATTTCTTGACGTGCTTGATCAGGTGTGGGTTGCATACTGGTGCTGCATACTCCAATATGAGCCTGAAGTATACAGTGTACAGTGTCTTGAATGACTCATTAATTAGATTGCTGATAGCTAATCTTAGATATGCCAGATGCGCATTTGCTGCAGCAGTTATTCTGTTGATGGGCTTCTCAGACAATATGCTAGGCGTAATGGTCACCCCAGGGTCCTCCTTGAGTGAGGCTTGCAACCTTTGCCCTCTGTTCCTGTATTCAGTCCGAGGTCTTCTTTGCCCTTCTCCAAACTTCATATCTTTGCACTTTCTGTCAGACCAGTATAGATCCATTTATAGCCTTTTCTGATCCACGTCCGCTTGTATTCTCCTCAATAGTTTCACATCATCTACGAACAGGGACACCTCTGACTATCTCTTCTGTCACGTCTTTCAGGTATATAAAAAACAGTACCGGTGCTAGTACTGATCCTTGTGGAACCTCACTCGCTACATACACCCATTCCGACACATTTTCATGGCCAATCACTCGTTATCTTTCTGTCAGGTATGCCTTCATCCACTGTAGTGCTTTACCTGTTATTTCTGCCTCCTCCTCTAGCTTTTGAATCAGTATTTTGTATGGAACAGTGTCAAAAACCTGCCTACAGTCCAAGAAAATGTCCTCTCCCCATCCCTCTCTATTCTGCCTTACTTCTGTTATTTTCTCGCAGAACTCTAGTAGGTTTATGAGACAGAATTTACCAACTCTAATTGTCACGAATAACCCCACTCCTTTCGAGGTGCTCCGCCACTCTTCTCCTGATAAACAGATTATTCCTATCACTGACATAGGCCAGTAGTTTAATGCTGCCTGTCTGCCTCTTTTTTTAAAAACTAAGACTATATTTACTGTCTTCCACACCTCTGGCAGTGGCCCTGTGTTGATTGACTTGTTGAAGATTGTTGGTAGCGGCACACACAGTACCTCTGCTCCCTCTCTCAGGACCCATGGAGAGATATTATCTGGTCCCACTACCTTTGAGGTACCTAACACACAATATCTTCTTCACCTCTTCCTCTGATGTATACATTGTGTCTAGCGCTCGCTAGTGCACTCTACTTCTTTGCTTCGCTGGTAACCTTCCTTTCTTCTTTGAAAATTTTTCCCTAAATTTCTTGCTGAACTCCTTAGACTTCCGGCTCATTCCTTGTGAACTATCCTTCTTCTTTCTTCAGCTTGATTAGCTAATATCTTACTGTTGTCTTCCTCCTGATGTGGCTATATAACGCTGGGTTGGATTTGGCTTTCAATGCATAATTGTTTCTGGTTCTTCGGCTCAATTGCCTTCTGTGTTTCTTTTTCTGTGTTCTAGCACATTTAGCTTTGGCGTCTTTACACCTCTGTGTAAAGCATACGTTCACTCTGGTCTTCCCATTATTTCTGTTTCTCATGCGTACGAACTCCCTGCACTTTCAGACCACATATTCCATCATCTCTTTCATTGTCTTCCCCTCTAGTTCTCTTTCCCACTGCACCTCACTCAGTAATTGCCTCATGCTTGTGTAGTCCTCTTTTCAAGTTTGGCTTTTCACCTCCTTCCCATGCTGCTTCACTCTCCACAGTTGCTTCCAAAAGGTATTCGAAATTTAAGACCGTGTGGTCTCTAACACCAAGAGGCCATTCCTAAGTAATATTTCCTATGTCAGAAGCACTCAATACAAGGTCCAGGAGCGCTGGTTCACCATATCTTCTCTCTCTCTGGTTATTGCTAACAAGTTGGTGCTTGAAGTTCATAGATCTCCATGTTTCTGGTCCCCCGTGTGGCTCTAGGTTCTCCCAGTCAGTCTCCTTGTGGATAAAGGCCATTGCTCTCTTGCGTTTTGTCATATTCTTGTCTTTCTTGTTTAGTGGAGGGCTGTACATTACTGCTATAACCACCTTGGGCTTCTGATGAGCTGTGCTACTCCTACACTTCCTCTGTTCTCTCGGTCTTTCCTCATAGTCTGATATCCAGCAGGGAAAATCACGTCTGTTATTATCTAACTCAGCTTTGTCTCTGTGAATGTTGTGATGCCTGGAGATGACTCCGTTATTCCTTCATACCATTCATCACTTATTTTATTTCATCTGAATTAGTGTAACATATTTTCAGTTTCCTTTCCATTACTGTTCCGGTTTCCGAGTTCCTGAGTGTTTGTTCCCTGCACATTGGTCAGAGAGTGTGTGTGTGTGTGTTACCATTTTGTCCTAGGCACATGTCGATTAGACACAAGGCCTGTGTGTGTGTGAGTGTGTGTGTGTGTGTGTGTGTGTGTGTGTGTGTGTGTGTGTGTGTTAGTGTGAGTGTGAGTGTATGTGTGTGTGTGTGAGTGTGTGTTAGTGTGAGTGTGAGTGTGTGTGTGTGTGTGTGTGTGTTAGTGTGAGTGTGAGTGTGTGTGTTAGTTACCATTTTGTCCTAGGCACATGTCAATTAGACACTAGGCCTGTTGTATGTATGTGTGTGTAAGGAAACACTTCGAAATGTTTCTGCCCCACCGGGAATTGAACCCGGCCCCTCCGTGTGTGTGAGAGTGTATGTGTACTCACCTAGTTGTGGTTGCAGGGGTCGATTCACAGTTCCTGTGAATCACTAGGAACACTGTCATCAACCATACCTTGTAACACACTACCAGGAACACTGTCATCAACCATACCTTGTAACACACTACCAGGAACACTGTCATCAACCATACCTTGTAACACACTACCAGGAACACTGTCATCAACCATACCTTGTAACACACTACCAGGATCACTGTCATCAACCTTACCTTGTAACACACACTACCAGGAACACTGTCATCAACCTTACCTTGTTACACACACTACCAGGAACACTGTCATCAACCTTACCTTGTAACACACACTACCAGGAACACTGTCATCAACCTTACCTTGTTACACACACTACCAGGAACACTGTCATCAACCTTACCTTGTAACACACTACCAGGAACACTGTCATCAACCTTACCTTGTAACACACACCACCAGGAACCCTGTCATCAACCTTACCTTGTTACACACACTACCAGGAACACTGTCATCAACCTTACCTTGTAACACACTACCAGGAACACTGTCATCAACCTTACCTTGTAACACACTACCAGGAACACTGTCATCAACCTTACCTTGTAACACACACTACAAGGAACACTGTCATCAACGTTACCTTGTAACACACTACCAGGAACACTGTCATCAACCTTACCTTGTAACACACACTACCAGGAACACTGTCATCAACGTTACCTTGTAACACACACTACCAGAAACACTGTCATCAACCTTATCTTGTAACACACACTACCAGGAACACTGTCATCAACGTTACCTTGTAACACACTACCAGGAACACTGTCATCAACCTTACCTTGTAACACACACTACTAGGAACACTGCCATCAACCTTACCTTGTAACACACACTACCAGGAACACTGTCATCAACCTTACCTTGTTACATACACTACCAGGAACACTGTCATCAACCTTACCTTGTAACACACACTACCAGGAACACTGTCATCAACCTTACCTTGTTACATACACTACCAGGAACACTGTCATCAACCTTACCTTGTTACATACACTACCAGGAACACTGTCATCAACCTTACCTTGTAACACACACTACCAGGAACACCGTCATCAACCTTACCTTGTAACACACACTACCAGGAACACTGTCATCAACCTTACCTTGTAACACACACTACCAGGAACACCGTCATCAACCTTACCTTGTAACACACACTACCAGGAACACTGTCATCAACCTTACCTTGTTACATACACTACCAGGAACACTGTCATCAACCTTACCTTGTAACACACACTACAAGGAACACTGTCATCAACCTTACCTTGTAACACACACTACCAGGAACACTGTCATCAACCTTACCTTGTTACACACACTACCAGGAACACTGTCATCAACCTTACCTTGTAACACACTACCAGGAACACTGTCATCAACCTTACCTTGTTACACACACTACCAGGAACACTGTCATCAACCTTACCTTGTAACACACACTACCAGGAACACTGTCATCAACCTTACCTTGTAACACACACTACCAGGAACACTGTCATCAACCTTACCTTGTTACATACACTACCAGGAACACTGTCATCAACCTTACCTTATTACACACACTACCAGGAACACTGTCATCAACCTTACCTTGTAACACACACTACCAGGAACACTGTCATCAACCTTACCTTGTTACATACACTACCAGGAACACTGTCATCAACCTTACTTTGTAACACACACTACCAGGAACACTGTCATCAACCTTACCTTGTTACACATACTACCAGGAACACTGTCATCAACCTTACCTTGTAACACACACTACCAGGAACACTGTCATCAACCTTACCTTGTTACACACACTACCAGGAATACTGTCATCAACCTTACCTTGTAACACACACTACCAGGAACACTGTCATCAACCTTACCTTGTTACACACACTACCAGGAACACTATCAGTGCCTCACCTAGGAAATCAGATCCACCCCTGGTAACTTAGTGCCAACACAGGAAAATGAGAGCCATCGTTGAGATGAACAGCAAATTTGTTTGAGCTCTTGACAGTGTTAGCCGAAGGTTGCCTAGTGTTGGTGGTTGAGGGGGGGTTGAGGAGGTGGGGGTTGGGAGTGGTAGTTGAGGAGGAGATGGTGGTTGAAGAGGAGATGGTTGAGGGGGAATAATGGTTGAGGAGGAATGGGGCTTGAGGAGGAGGAGGGGGGAGTGGTGGTTAATAACCATGTCTTCCACTCTCTTCAGTATATATTTCAACAGTCTTCAGATTATGTTCTTGTATTATATTGATAAAACCGATGGTGGGCGAAACGTCTACAAAGTAAAGATACCCAGATGTCCCACTTGTATCTAATTCATAGTTGTTTGTAAATATGAGAAGAGTGTACACCACCAGGAACACTGTCATCAACCTTACCTTGTAACACACACTACCAGGATCACTGTCATCAACCTTACCTTGTAACACATTACCAGGAACACTGTCATCAACCTTACCTTGTAACACACCACCAGGAACACTGTCATCAACCTTACCTTGTAACACACTACCAGGATCACTGTCATCAACCTTACCTTGTAACACATTACCAGGAACACTGTCATCAACCTTACCTTGTAACACACTACCAGGAACACTGTCATCAACCTTACCTTGTAACACACACTACCAGGAACACTGTCATCAACCTTACCTTGTAACACACATTACCAGGAACACTGTCATCAACCTTACCTTGTAACACACACTACCAGGAACACTGTCATCAACCTTACCTTGTAACACACACTACCAGGATCACTGTCATCAACCTTACCTTGTAACACACACTACCAGGAACACTATCATCAACCTTACCTTGTAACACACATTACCAGGAACACTGTCATCAACCTTACCTTGTAACACACATTACCAGGAACACTGTCATCAACCTTACCTTGTAACACACTACCAGGAACACTGTCATCAACCTTACCTTGTAACACACTCCCAGGAACACTGTCATCAACCTTACCTTGTAACACATTACCAGGATCACTGTCATCAACCTTACCCTGTAACACATTACCAGGAACACTGTCATCAACCTTACCCTGTAACACATTACCAGGAACACTGTCATCAACCTTACCCTGTAACACATTACCAGGAACACTGTCATCAACCTTACCCTGTAACACATTACCAGGAACACTGTCATCAACCTTCCTTATGACACATACCAGAACACTGTCATCAACCTTCCTTGTAACACACTTATACCAGGACACTGTCATCAACCTTACCTTGTACACACTACCAGGAACACTGTCATCAACCTTCCTTGTAACACACTACCAGGAACACTGTCATCAACCTTACCTGTAACACATTACCAGGAACACTGTCATCAACCTTACCTTGTAACACATACCAGGAACACTGTCATCAACCTTACCTTGTAACATTCACCAGGAACACTGTCATCAACCTACCTTGTAAACACACTACCAGGAACACTGTCATCAACCTTACCCTGTAACACATACCAGGAACACTGTCATCAACCTTACCTGTGCACATTACCAGGAACACTGTCATCAACCTTACCCTGTAACACTATACCAGGAACACTGTCATCAACCTTACCTCTGTAACACATTACCAGGAACACTGTCATCAACCTTACCCTGTAACATTACCAGGAACACTGTCATCAACCTTACCTTGTAACACATTACCAGGAACACTGTCATCAACCTACCCTGTAACACATACCAGGAACACTGTCATCAACCTTACCTGTAAACACATTACCAGGAACACTGTCATCAACTTACCTGAACACATTACCAGGAACACTGTCATCAACCTTACCCTGTAACACATACCAGGAACACTGTCATCACCTTACCCTGTAACACATTACCAGGAACACTGTCATCAACCTTACTTGTAACACATTACCAGGAACACTGTCATCAACCTTACCCTGAACCATTACCAGGAACACTGTCATCAACCTTACCCTGTAACACATTACCAGGAACACTGTCATCAACCTTACCTTGTAACACATTACCAGGAACACTGTCATCAACCTTACCCTGTAACACATTACCAGGAACACTGTCATCAACCTTACCTTGTAACACATTACCAGGAACACTGTCATCAATCTTACCTTGTAACACACTACCAGGAACACTGTCATCAACCTTACCTTGTAACACATTACCAGGAACACTGTCATCAACCTTACCTTGTAACACATTACCAGGAACACTGTCATCAACCTTACCTTGTAACACATTACCAGGAACACTGTCATCAACCTTACCTTGTAACACATTACCAGGAACACTGTCATCAACCTTACCTTGTAACACATTACCAGGAACACTGTCATCAACCTTACCTTGCAACACACTACCAGGAACACTGTCATCAACCTTACCTTGTAACACATTACCAGGAAGTATGACTTTACTCTCTTCCTTTTCTGCTATAGACTGACTTTACTCTCTTCGTCTTCTCTTAGTAACATGACTTTATTCACTTCTTCTGCAAGTAACCTTCTTGAATTAGTGTCGTCTCTTTATTCCCTTCTATAAGGGTTTATCGCATGATCTTATGCTAGTAAATAACTTTGGATCACATTTTTAGACTTCACAAAAAAAGGTTAAACATTCATAAATCGCAATAAAATCAACACATTAGAATAAAACCAATAAAAACAGAGTCTTTCTCAAAATACAATTTTTTAAATGGTTTTTGTCAACCCTTACAAAGGATACGTAGAAAATAAAAACAGCAAATCACTGGGCGAAAATCAATGTCAAGAAGATAGAAATTTCAAAGGGAGACGAAAAATGCGAGAATCAGAAGTGCTGTCTCTCCGAGAGTGACGCAGGAGCGAACCTTGGACCTCGAGTGAGACTTCAGGAGACACACACACACACACACACGGGACCAGGAGCTATAACTCAACCCCTGCAACAAGAATTAGGTGAGTACACACACACACACGACAATATAATGATAGGCATGGTAGATACACATTTTGTTTTAATACAGCTGAGGTTGCCCACTGTGAGCTGCGGCCAAGACAAACATCTTAAGTCAAAATGAATTGTTCATCGCTGATACATCCGGAGGATCTTGTTGAACAACAGACACGAGGCGCACAGCAAGTGAACACTGGGGCGATGTTTCACCCGGCGCACAGCAAGTGAACACTGGGGCGATGTTTCACCCGGCGCACAGCAAGTGAACACTGGGGCGATGTTTCACCCGGTGCACAGCAAGTGAACACTGGGGCGATGTTTCACCCGGCGCACAGCAAGTGAACACTGGGGCGATGTTTCACCCGGCGCACAGCAAGTGAACACTGGGGCGATGTTTCAACCGGCGCAGAGCAAGTGAACACTGGGGCGATGTTTCACCCGGCGCACAGCAAGTGAACACTGGGGCGATGTTTCAACCGGCGCAGAGCAAGTGAACACTGGGGCGATGTTTCACCCGGCGCACAGCAAGTGAACACTGGGGCGATGTTTCACCCGGCGCACAGCAAGTGAACACTGGGGCGATGTTTCACCCGGCGCACAGCAAGTGAACACTGGGGCGATGTTTCACCCGGCGCACAGCAAGTGAACACTGGGGCGATGTTTCACCCGGCGCACAGCAAGTGAACACTAGGGCGATGTTTCACCCGGCGCAGAGCAAGTGAACACTGGGGCGATGTTTCACCCGGCGCACAGCAAGTGAACACTGGGGCGATGTTTCACCCTGAGTAGAGGTTTATCAAGTCAGGTTTTCGCTCTTCATAAAGCTCCACACAGAGTGAAACACAACTTGATGTAAAGAAAAAACGTTCTAAACAGAGTGAAACATGGTTTGATAAAGCTTTACACAGAGTGAAACATAGCTTGATAAAGCTTTACACAGAGTGAAACATGGTTTGATAAAGCTTTACACAGAGTGAAACATAATTTGATAAAGCTTTACACAGAGTGAAACATAGCTTGATAAAGATTTACACAGAGTGAAACATGGTTTGATAAAGCTTTACACAGAGTGAAACATGGTTTGATAAAGCTTTACACAGAGTGAAACATAGCTTGATAAAGCTTTACACAGAGTGAAACATGGTTTGATAAAGCTTTACACAGTGTGAAACATGGTTTGATAAAGCTTTACACAGAGTGAAACATGGTTTGATAAAGCTTTACACAGAGTGAAACATAGCTTGATAAAGCTTTACACAGAGTGAAACATGGTTTGATAAAGCTTTACACAGAGTGAAACATGGTTTGATAAAGCTTTACACAGAGTGAAACATAGCTTGATAAAGCTTTACACAGAGTGAAACATGGTTTGATAAAGCTTTACACAGAGTGAAACATGGTTTGATAAAGCTTTACACAGAGTGAAACATAGCTTGATAAAGCTTTACACAGAGTGAAACATGGTTTGATAAAGCTTTACACAGAGTGAAACATGGTTTGATAAAGCTTTACACAGAGTGAAACATGGTTTGATAAAGCTTTACACAGAGTGAAACATAGCTTGATAAAGCTTTACACAGAATGAAACATGGTTTGATAACGCTTTACACAGAGTGAAACATGGTTTGATAAAGCTTTACACAGAGTGAAACATGGTTTAATAAAGCTTTACACAGAGTGAAACATGGTTTGATAAAGCTTTACACAGAGTGAAACATGGTTTGATAAAGCTTTACACAGAGTGAAACATGGTTTGATAAAGCTTTACACAGAGTGAAACATGGTTTGATAAAGCTTTACACAGAGTGAAACATGGCTTGATAAAGCTTTACACAGAGTGAAACATGGTTTGATAACGCTTTACACAGAGTGAAACATGGTTTGATAAAGCTTTACACAGAGTGAAACATGGTTTGATAAAGCTTTACACAGAGTGAAACATGGTTTGATAAAGCTTTACACAGAGTGAAACATGGTTTGATAAAGCTTTACACAGAGTGAAACATGGTTTGATAAAGCTTTACACAGAGTGAAACATGGTTTGATAAAGCTTTACACAGAGTAAAACATGGTTTGATAAAGCTTTACACAGAGTGAAACATGGTTCCCAGTAAAGCTAGTGTCGCAGTGTGTCGTTTCTTAACCATTGATACCACTGCGTTGTTTACCTGGAGTTTACCTGGAGAGGGTTTCGGGGGTCAACGAACCATGGCCCGGTCTGAGACCAGACCGCGTGGTGGATCAGGGTCTGATCAACCAGGCTGTTACTGCTGGCCGCACGCAAACCGAAGTACGAACCACAGCCCGGCTGGTTAGGTACTGACTTTAGGTGCCTGTCCAGCGCCTTCTTGAAGCCAGCAAGGGGTCTATTGGTAATCCTTCTTATGTATGCTGGGACGCAGTTGAATAGTCTTGTGCCCCTGACACTTATTGTGTTGTCTCTTAGTGTGTTCGTGGCGCCCCTGCCGAGTTTTTTGCTTCCACAGATAGTGATTTTCGTGTGAAAATTTGGTACTAATCCCTCTAGGATTTTCCAAGTATATATTATCATGTATCTTTCTCGCCTGTGTTCCAGGGAATACTATTCAAGGAACTTCAACCGTTTCAAGTAATTTAGGTGCTTGATCGTACTTATGTGTGCCGTGAAAGTTCACTGTACACTCTCCAGGTCAGCAATTTCGCCTGCCTTGAAGGGGGCAGTTAGAGAGAACAAGCGATTTGAAGAGAATCATCATGGGCTTGGCGTCCCTAGTTTTGAAGGTTCTCATTATCCATCTATCATTTTTCTAGCAGATGAGGTAGATACATTGTTGTGGTCTTTGAATATGAGATCCTATGACATTATCCCTCCCAGGTACTTCACATTACTTTTTCGCTCTATTGCGTGGTTAAATTTGTTTGAATTCAACTTGGATGAGCTATCTATCTCATTTTATCTATCTCATGCTTTGATAATGTTATTGATCACGTTTTCTTCAGTAAAGATCTGATAAACAACGACTGTCTGATGCTTGGCACTGCCAGTAGTCATGTTCCCCATCAGCCTGGCTGACAAACACTCTCCCTCACCGCTTGTTTACAAACTCGTTATTCACTCCACGTTAGTATTTCATTTAATCCGGGTTTTCATGTTCAAATTTTGGTTAATCCGTGTTCCAATACTCGTT